>JAVKPL010012314.1:0-60448 GCA_032173675.1 Gastrolobium villosum | reverse complement strand
TGCCTTGGTTTATGGGACCACCATTCCCAGATTTGGTCCAAACCATGGATCCATGTTAAGAACTCTTTGAAACTTTGATTTTTCCGAGAGATAGAGTCTCGGTGTCTCTTGTCAAACTTCAGCTCTCGGTGTCTCTTCCAACTTGTATCAAAGAAGTTCACTACTTCCTTTCTTCTTACCTTCTTCTTTGTGAGAGTACGCCTCTCTTGAAGCGTTCTCACCTCTTTGACATCATCATTTAAATTTTTAGGAAGATCTTTCACTTCCACTTTTGGGTTTCCATCTTCTTTGTCCTCATTTTTGAGATTTTTAGGAAGCTCAATCGCTACATCTTGTTCTTCCTTTACAACTTCAAGATTAAAACAATCGTCTTTGTGAGAAGACTGTTTTAAAGAATCAAAGACATGGATAGTAACGGTTTCATCATTCATTCTTAGCTCTAGCTTCCCGCTTTCCACATCAATCAGTGCACGAGATGTAGCTAAGAAAGGTCTACCCAGCAAAAGTGGCATTTCAGCTCCTCCTTCCATATCCAACACCACAAAATCAGCAGGGAAGATGAACTTGTCTACCTTCACAAGAACATCTTCTATTATTCCACTAGGCTTTCTCACAGACTTATCAGCAAGTTGAAGAGATGCCAAAGTGGGTTTCAAATCAGTTATCCCCAAAGATTTACAAACAGACAAGGGCATTAAATTTATACTTGCCCCAAGATCACACAATGCTCTACCAAATTTGGTGTTCCCAATTTCAATAGGAATATTGAAGCTCCCTGGATCATGACGCTTAGGCGGGAACTTCTTTGTAATTATAGCACTACACTCTTCAGTGAGTGTCACCGTTTGGCATTCCTGCAACTTGTGCTTCCTTGACAAGAGATCCTTCATAAACTTGGCATAATTGGGCATGCCAGCCAAGGCTTCAGCAAAAGGAATATTTATATGTAATTTCTTGAAAATATCAAGAAATCTGCCATATTGTTGCTTTTGAGCATCCTTATTGAATCTGCCAGGATAAGGTGCCATGGCTCGCACATATTCAGGACTCAACTCAAACTTCTTCTTTTCAGCAACAATAGGAGGCTCTTTTTCTTCACCTTTTTGAATAGGTGTTTGGACATTAGAAGGAATCTCCTCTTCTTTTTTCTTTGGCATTTTCTGGCTCCTCCACCACCTTAAGCTTTTCTGGAGCTCCTACCACCTTACCACTTCTAGTTGTGATAAACATACAATCCTCCTTGGAATTTTTAAATGTGTTACTAGAGGAAGTGCCTGAATTTTTATCAGCAACTTGCTTAGCCAGCTGGCCAACTTGATTCTCTAAATTCCTGATAGAAGCATTCATGTTTTTAGTGGTGGCCCTAGTCTCTTCCATGAAGGCATTGGAGTGTTGGGCCATTTGTCCAACTAACCTTTCCAAATCAGAAGGCTCTTTAGCTTGGACTGGTGGAGGCTGCAAGTAGTTGTTGGAATTGTAATCCAGTCCTGTGCCTTGAGTTCTCCTCTGAAAATTGTTATTTGCATAAGGGAAATTCTGATTCCTAGGAATGTTTCTTGGTGGAGATCTTTGCTCGTACCATACTCCATTCACTTGCACTTGTTGAGGAGAATCAGAAGATAACAAAGATGAGCATTCATTGGATTCATGCTCACCCTTGCAGTATTCACAAACCACAGATGCAACTTGCATAGTGGAAAATTGCATCTTGTCCAGCCTTGAGGTCAAATTTGCTAGCTGTTGTGCTAACAATTTATTCTCAGTCAGAACCGCATCATTGTTATCCAGGTGTAGAATCTCTCTCTTAGGCTTGGCTGTTAAACATTCATTTTCATTGGCAGCCATTCTTTCTATTAACTCAAGAGTCTCATTTGCTCTCAAGGATTTGATGCTACCACCTGCTGCACCATTCAGCACAATCCGAACTTCAGGTTTACACCCATTGAAAAAAATTCGGACCTGATCACCATTGGTCATGGGGTAATGAGGACATCTCCTCATTAGATCCTTGAAGCGGTTCCATGCTGCACACATAGTTTCACCCTCAGCCTGGGTGAAATTGGTGATATCATTCACCATCTGGTTAAACCTCTCCATGGAAAAGAACTCAGCAAAGAATTTATTTGAGAGACTCTCCCATGATGGAATACTTCTTGCTGGTTGCCTTTCCAACCAATTCAAAGCCTTCCCTTTAAGAGCAAAGGGAAACAGTCTCAGCCTGACTGCATCGTTGGACACCTGGGGGTGTTTAGTGGAGTCACAGATCATCAGAAATCTGTCAATGAACCTGTGAGGGTCCTCATCAGCCTCTCCACCAAACTGAGCTCGCTCTACCAACTGAATATTGGCAGACTTGAGCTCCCAATGGTTGTTCCCCACTTCTGGATGAACAATGCATGAATTTGGTCTATTGAATGCTGGTGTAAGAATTGTATCCATGAGTGGATTGTCCATATCATCATTATTCCCAGCCATTGTTTGTGCTCCTTCAAACAGAATTCCCAACTCGTTGAACGCAAGCTTCTTCCGAGCAAGTTTTCTGTTCCTCTTTTCTGCTCTAGTGATTTCCAAATTCAGTGGAAATTCTGGGATTGTACCTCGCATACAACTTCAGAAAAGAGATCAGTAGCACTGTTCAAATAAAAAAAAATTAAACAAATAATTGAAGAAAATATTCACAAATCCAACATTAAAGATCAAAATTATATGATATCAGAAACGCCAATCCCCGGCAACGGCGCCAAAAACTTGATGCTTCCCGGCAAGTATACCGATCGCACAAGTAATAAAGTGATAAATAAAGTTCGTCTCCACAGGGATTAGATCTAATATCAAGTAAAATTTTTCTTAAAGAATGGAAGTTTTCAAATAGGGTTTGTGTGACAAATATTGTCAAATTGAGTGAAATTAAAAATAAAGACTTGTTTTTGTGTTTTTGAATTGAAAAAGAAAACAATACAATTGAAAATTGATTTGTAGAAAAATATGAGAAAAGTATTGTAGCCAGAGTTCATTCACCAAATGATCCCCGCTTTTTACTCCGGATTGATTTATAATAATCATTTATATAATCACTCAGATAAATTATCATCTAAAAGATTTAATAGTTAACCCTCAATTCCTTGCAGGGTTAACCCTTTAATCCCATGAGAAACCCCAATTCCTTGCAATATTTCTCATGGGATCAAGCAATGGGCGTGATAATTTAAGCATCTGCAATCGTATACACGTCTATTCCTAGCACACATACAGATTGTTATCTTACCCCCTTTCGAGATCAAAACCCCAATATTCCTATCTAGGATTTTGATCCTCAGAATATCCCCAACTATCAGATTGATCAATTCTAACAAAGGGAATATAAAATTCGCACAGAGTAAAGATAAATATAATTATATAAATTAAAAATCACAAATCAATCCTTCATGTCAAGGGTTCACATATGGATCGTGACCCTGACTACAATAAAAATGATCTAGCCGATCAACATCATGATCGCTGATCTAAAATTCAACAAAAAATTAAAACAAAAGATAAAGAAATACTAGATGTAGATGAAGAACGAAGAACATCCAATGCCCTTCTCCTCCAATCTCCAGATCTGTCTCTTAACCTGTATCTGTGTTTTTTCTTTTTTCTGATCTGCCAAATCTGCTGACCTAATTCAGCAAATGTCACATTTATAATATTCTTTTCTCCTTCCAAAAATGCCCTCAGAAAATACGGAGATCTGTTCCCGCAAACCGGCGCTGGTTGGCGCCGAATTGGCGCACGTTTGCGCCACTTTCCTCTTGGCGCTGGTTGGCGTCACTTTTCCCTACAAATGGCGCTAGTTAGCGCCAATTTTACTATTCATGGGCGCTAACTAGCGCCAACTTTACTATTCATGGGCGCTAGTTAGCGCCAACTTTACTATTCATGGGCGCTAACTAGCGCCAACTCCTTTTCCTTTTAGGCGCTAGCTAGCGCCAGAGCACTGACTTACGGCGCTAGCTTGCGCCATTTCCTTCGTAAATGGGCGCTGGCTTGCGCCAACCTTCTGTGTTATTGCGCTGAGGAGCGCCACTTTCTTTCGTAAAAGGGCGCTAGGTTGCGCCAACCTTCTGTGTTATTGCGCTGAGGAGCGCCACATTAATGTCCTCGCTACAAAGTTCGTAATCTGGTGCGGTTTTGCGCCAGTTTGGTGCTGACCCGTGTCATGCTTGGAACTCATAGTGTGCTTTAACCGTGGAAAATTGCATTAACAGGTTTTTTTATAATTCTTCACTTATTTTTCCTGTAAAAATACAATTAAAAGGTGAATATTATTGACATTCAAAGAATCAATATAATTAGCAAATATGTATTTAATTCGCTCTCTTATGACTCAATTCTTGTCAATTTTATCACAGAAAAATCACACTTGCCAGAGGCACATCAAGGACCCCTTGCCTTACTGAGATTTCTTGTTAGAGATCTCACCCCACGTTTGGGGACGCTTATTTCAGGATCAGGTAATGTTGAGGGCTCAGGCGGCAGGAGGCCCGAGCTGAGTTGATATGATGATATGCTGACTGCTGTTATATTTTCCGCTTTATTTATATTATTATGTTGAGACTGTTGATTGGGCATTGTTGCCTTATTTGGTGAGCATGGGGTTTGTCCATGCCACATGGTTTGATTATTGTCTTTTAAATTGCTGTTGTAATTAAAGTATCAGGATTTTGACCCAGGCTACGTGTTGTAGTTCTGTGGTTTTAGATACTCACTTAACATTTATATAT
Organism: Gastrolobium villosum; assembly: GCA_032173675.1. Taxonomy (NCBI): domain Eukaryota; kingdom Viridiplantae; phylum Streptophyta; class Magnoliopsida; order Fabales; family Fabaceae; genus Gastrolobium; species Gastrolobium villosum. The sequence goes on along the minus strand of JAVKPL010012314.1, from coordinate 55,685 downwards.
GAGGTATTCCAGTTAGTTGTCTTGCAATTTACATACAGGCAGTATTTTATGAAAATGATTAAGTAATCAAGTTGGCTAAGGTTAATGACGTCATAATTGAATTAAAGAAAAGTTATTCCGCATTTTAATTAAGCGTGGCTTAATACGATAGTACGTTAACAATCCGGGTTAACACGGGTTGTTACATTTTATGGTATCAGAGCACTTTCTAGGGAAAAGCCTGTATGTATTGCAATAACTTAGGATGTGTCGTTGCGTGTCTACTTGTGCTCTCTCTGATTGGTGTGCGTTATGATAATGCATATGTGACCACATAGCGTGGGCCTGATCAACTCATTCTTTGTGTAACTTGTGCAGAGTCATGGTGCCACCAAGGAGGAACACTAGTACGAGTGAGGATCAATCAGATCCTATCCTGGCTGCATTGGCTGAGATGCAGGCGGCCCGACTAGCCGACCAGGAAGCCACGAGGCTGGCAAACCAGGCGATGCTGGACGCTGTTCGAGATGCGAACCGGCAAGCCACGGCAGAGGTTCTGGAGGAGAACCGGATGGCCAACATGACCATGATGAGGGTCATGTTGGAGGAGTTGAGGGCTGGTCCTGCTGCTGGCCAGTGTCCTCCACCACCTCCACCGCCGCCACCGCCTCCACCTCCGCCTAGTCAACAGGAGGACGCCCAGAGTCAGATGGGTGATGGCAGTCACTTGACGGGGGCTATGCACACTATCCCCGTATTTGCTGAAGATCGTGACGAGATCGATCGCCGGCTGAATGCTTTCCGTAAGCATAAGCCACCTTCTTTCGACGGATCTTATGATTCCATTGCTGCTGCCAGATGGCTACAGGCGCTGGATAAGATTTTTCGGATCATGCAATGCACCGATCCGCAGAAGCTGTTGTTCGCCACTTACATGCTGGAGGGCGAGGCTCACGAGTGGTAGACCAACCTTTCTCACATCTACGAGATGCAGGGCCATGTGATGACGTGGCCATTCTTCGAGGAGAGCTTTCTGGGTCAGTACTTTCCTTATGACTCACAGGAGAGGAAGCAGGGAGAGTTTGACCGGTTGATACAGGGCTCGTTGTCTGTCGACGAGTACCTGGCTAAGTTTAATGAGCTGGTCAAGTTCGCTCATTTCCGCATGGCGAGACCGACTCCTGTATTTCTTGCGGCGAAGTTCCGGAGGGGACTTAATGAGGATATAGCCGGACATCTTGCTGGTTCTGCTTCGAGAGACTTCGGAGCTTTGGTACAGCAGTGCCGCAATATCGAGGACTACTGCCGTGCGAGCCAGGCCAAGAAGGCCAAGATTGAGGTGCCACATAGTACTGGTGGTTCTACTCCCTGGAAGAGCAAAATTTTTGCAAACAAGGGCAAGGGCAAACAGTTGGCGGCTAAGCAAGCGCCAAACCAGTTTAGGAAGACTGCTACTCAGGGGAACGCAGCTAGACCTCCTGCTCCTAGATGCTCGGGGTGCGGGAAGTCACACTTTGGGCCGTGTTCTACCGGTCAGCTGATTTGTTTCCAGTGTGGCAAGGAGGGCCACTATTCCAGAGATTGCCCGACGGCGAGAGTTGCTGCAGTGCAGGCTGTGCCATTGCAGATGGTTCCTACTGGGGCACCAGCCGTGCCACCTACTACGGGGCGAGTTTACACACTTGATCGTCAGCAATCGGACAGAGCTCCGAACCTGGTCAGAGGTACTGTTACCATTGATGGTTCAGCTGTTGATGTGTTATTTGATTCCGGGGCAACACACTCTTTTGTTGCTACCCCTATTGCTGTGGGGCTTGAGTTGCCCAGTGATGTGCTTTCTCCACCGATGCGGGTGACCACCGCCACCGGAGAAAAATGTTTGACCTCCACTGTTCATCGCGATGTAGCGTTTCAGTGGGATGGCCGTGACTTCTCGGTAGATCTGATAGGATTGCCGATGGCCAACCTAGAGATTATTCTGGGCATGGATTGGTTGTCCAGAAACTGTGCATTGATTGACTGTTGTGCCAAGAGAGTGGTGATGTCTCCGAGTGGGTCCACAGCCAGTTCCTCACCGTTCATTTCTGTCCTGCAGGCGAGGAGGGCCTTGAGAGCAGGGGCATTTGGCTATGTCATGTTGGGAGGTTTGGTGAGTGGGACACAGGAGGATCTCACTGGCATTCCTGTGGTGAGGGAATTCCTCGAGGTGTTTCCCGAGGAGATTCCTGAGTTTCCACCGCAGAGGGAGATAGAGTTCTCCATCGATTTATTGCCTGGTGTGGGGCCTATATCGTTGGCTCCATACCGGATGTCGCCACCAGAGTTGGCGGAGCTGAAGAAGCATATTGAGGAGCTTTCAGCAAAAGATTTTATTCGGCCGAGTGTGTCTCCCTGGGGAGCACCGGTCATTTTTGTGAAAAAGAAAGATGGGACCATGCGGTTGTGCACCGACTACAGACAATTGAACAAGGTGACAATCAAGAACAAGTACCCTCTTCCACGCATTGATGATTTGCTGGATCAGCTCAGGGGTGCTTGCGTGTATTCCAAGATTGATCTCCGATCTGGTTACCACCAGATACGGGTAAAGCCGGAGGATGTTCCAAAGACAGCGTTTCGCTCTAGGTACGGGCATTATGAGTACTTGGTGATTCCGTTTGGACTCACAAATGCACCCGCAGTGTTCATGGACTACATGAACAGGATCTTCCAGCCGTACCTGGATCAGTTTGTGATCGTCTTCATTGACGACATCTTGATTTACTCCAAGACGGAGGAGGAGCATACTGAGCATTTGAAAATTGTTTTGCAAGTGCTAAAAGAGAAAAAGCTATATGCTAAGCCGTCGAAATGCGAGTTTTGGCTCAAGGCGGTGAAATTTCTCATGTGATTTCTGCTAATGGAGTTACAGTTGATCCTAACAAGATTGAGGCCGTGATGGACTGGGAGAGGCCCAAGACGGTTACAGAAGTGAGAAGCTTCTTGGGTTTGGCAGGCTACTATAGGAGGTTCATAGAGGGATTCTCCAAGATGGTGCTACCGATGACTCGCCTTACCCGAAAGGAGACTCCATTCGTGTGGACACACGAGTGTGAGGAGTGTTTCCAGGAGTTGAAGGAGAGACTGACTACCGCTCCAGTGTTAGTCCTTCCTGATCCTGCGGAACAATTTGAGTTATACTGCGATGCCTCTGGTAAAGGACTAGGCTGTGTATTGATGCAGAAAGGGAAAGCTGTTGCCTATGTCTCAAGACAGTTGAAACCTCATGAGGAGAACTACCCGACTCACGACTTGGAGTTGGCAGCCATTGTTTTTGCTTTCAAGGTTTGGAGGCATTACCTGTTTGGCATGAATTTTGCTGTATTCAGTGATCACAAGAGCCTGAAGTATCTGTTTGACCAGAAGGAGTTGAACATGAGACAACGAAGATGGATGGAGTTCTTGAAGGACTACGACTTTGAGTTGAGGTACCATCCTGGCAAGGCCAATGTGGTAGCCGATGCTTTGAGTCGAAAATCCGCGAGCTTATCCAGCTTGATGATGAACGACTACGAGGTAATTGAAAAGTTCAGAGACTTGAGAGTGAACTCCTTGTTTGGGGGTGCACTGCTTGAGATGGAAACAGCAGAAGTGATTAATGAGCTGATGGAAAAGATTAAAGAGGCGCAAGTGCAAAGAGAGTGCCTTGATTATGTGAAGAACCAGGACGGTGTGTCTTGGAACGAGGATGGATTATTACTGTTCCTGAAGAGGATTGTTATTCCTCGAGGGCCATTGACCGAGGAGGTTATGGCAGAGGCTCATAAGAGCCGGTTCACTATCCACCCTGGTGCTACAAAAATGTACCAGGACTTAAAGAGAAATTTTTGGTGGCCGGGCATGAAGAAGGACATAGCGGTCTACGTGTCCAAATGCCTTATTTGTCAGAAAGTGAAAATTGAGCACCAGAAACCGTCTGGTAAACTTCAACCTCTTGAAATTCCACAGTGGAAGTGGGAGAGTATTTCCATGGACTTCGTGGTGGGATTGCCTAAAACTCAGGCTGGTTGTGACTCTATCTGGGTCATTATGGACAGATTGACCAAGTCTGCCCATTTTCTTCCAGTGAAGGTGAGCTCCACTACAGAGCAGTTGGCCAAGCTTTATGTCCGCGAGATTGTGAGGCTTCACGGGGTGCCCGAGAGTATCATCAGTGATAGGGACCCGAAGTTCACATCTCGGTTCTGGGAGGCGCTGCAGGAGGCTTTTGGTACGCAGTTGAGATTGAGTACCGCCTATCACCCTCAGACTGACGGACAGACTGAGCGGACCATCCAGACATTGGAGGACATGTTGAGAGCTTGCACATTAGAGCAGGGTTCAGCATGGGATAGGTACCTTCCGTTGGTAGAATTCTCGTACAACAACAGTTTTCATGCTAGTCTGGGCATGGCACCCTACGAGACGCTGTATGGTAGGAGGTGTCGGACTCCTACCTGCTGGTCTGAGGTTGGAGATAAAGAGTTATTTGGCTTGGACTTTGTCCAAGATACTACCCAGCAGATCCAGATGATCAGGGAAAAGTTGAAGCAGGCGCAGAATCGCCAGAAAAGCTACTATGATGTCAAGCATCGACCACTGGAGTTCAGTGAGGGTGAGCACGTGTTTGTGAAACTTTCACCTGTCACCGGTGTTGGATGGGCACTCGGAGTGAGGAAGTTGAGCCCGCGATTCATTGGGCCCTACCAGATCCTTGGTAGAGTAGGACCAGTTGCCTATCGACTTGCCTTACCTCCGAACCTAGCCAACATCCACGACGTGTTTCACGTGTCTCAGCTTCGGAAGTACATAGCAGATCCTTCGCACGTGGTGCAGCCGGATGATGTGGAGGTTCGGGAGAACCTAAAGACTCCCGTCGGACCACTCAAGATTCTCGATCGAGGCGAGAAACAGCTTAGAAGCAAGATCATTCCGATGGTCAAGGTGCAGTGGACTGGGCGTAGTCCCGAGGAGTGCACGTGGGAGCGAGAGGATGAGCTTCTCCGACAGTATCCCGACTTTCGAGACAGGTATGTTTCTGATTTTGAGGACAAAATCCTTAAAAAGGTGGGGTGAATGTAAGAACCCGCACTGCTAATTAAGGTAATTAGCGAATTAATTATGATAATTAGGAAATAATTCCATAATTGACCCTAATAATTATTATGAGGCTTTAATAATTACAATTAGTGGGTAAGAATGCTGAAAGTCGCTTTTCGGAAGGAAAGCGCAGATACCGGTTCTGCTACCCGGTATAAATGCGTACCAGAAAAGTATCCCGGAAAATTATAACGAATGCATGATAATTACTAGAATATTATGTAGGACTTGTAAAACAAGTTTCAAGTCAAAATAATGTAATCTGATGCCAGAACTGATACTGGCTATGGAAAAGCGCGTATCGGAAAGGTGCTCCGAAAAATAAAATAAAAATATGAAAAATCTTAGAAAAATGCCTAGGTCTAGATTCCGAAGTTTGGGATCAAGATCTTTTACTTTGCTATTAAGGCTAATACTGCACGTGTGTGGCCTTGTGCCTATAAATAGACCCATTATGGCACAAAACCCTAGACATTCTAAAATTCCTACGTGGGTGGCTGCTACCTTGTGTGGAAAAACACTGTTCATGGCTTCTCTTCTCTTTTCTTGAGGTTGAAGCCATTCCCTTCACATTTCCCTTCTTGTAAACACTTGTGAGTGGCTTTGTGAGTATAAGTGGTGGTTTCTTCTGAATGTTGAGTTGCTGGTTGTGAGGTTTTTGGTTCTGAGTTTGAGAGTTGGGAGGAGAGCCATCTTGTTCTTGAGTTGTGAAGCCTCAAGAAGCTTCCTTTGTGTTGAAAGGTCCAAGCTTGGGTTGTCATTTTCGTTCTTGAGAGAAGTCTGAACCTTGGAGTTGGTTGTGAGCTCCAAGAGCACCTCCTTTTTCTGTTTTAAGCTTGGGGTAAGTTTCCTCACTTTTGATCTTAAGTTTTAATGCTTAAAGTTGATGTCTTGGCCATGTTTAATGAGTAAACAAGAGGGTATAATGAGTATGAACCTAAAATGGATTAAAAATGCATGCTTTAACGTGTATATGTGTTAAAAGTTGGATCTTTGGGATGGATATTCACGAAATGCAGAAACTGCATTCTGTCGTGAGATATCCGGATATTTGTCGAACAGATATCCGGATATCGATATCCGGATATGGTATCCGGATATTGATATTCGGATATGGGACCTGGGTATCCGGATATGGCATATCCGGATATGTCCAGTGTGATATCCGGATATGACATATCCGGATATGTCCCTTGAGATATCCGGATATCCTGGGGATTCCGCGGAACAGTAGCTGTGCTGCATGAACAGTAAACTATTGGGGGTTGGTGGACCCAAGTTTAAGGAAGTTTAACTTCTGTAATTAATGAACTAAGTCAGAATCATATGACTAAGGGCTTATGGCTTTGATGGGAGCCTTAAGACGTAAAACGTAAAGGAAAGGCGTAGTCTTTAAGTTGAATGCTTGTGATGCATAAATATTGATGTATTATTGGTCCATATCAGATTGTGATACTGCTGTTTGTGGACTTGTGAGTGGTTGGACTCTTGGCTTGGATAGCTAGCTTGTAAGGTAAGCTTTCGTGTCATCGGTTTAGCCATTTTGTTGTTCCACCATGTCCCATGGGGATGGGTTTATGCATGCTGTGTTACATGCTTTAATGTTTTGGAAATGCTGTTGAGCTATTTATATGCAATGTGCTTTTATGAGATGCATGTGGTGTCCACCTATACGGTAAGCCTGAGTATGTAGTACATACAAGATGGTGAGGCTGTGGGTGAGGTGCAGGTAGCGTCCATGTACTCATGTAGGTATAGACGTATTCCTACATTTCTCTGGCCAGTAGATTTGATAAACACACATGGCATGATTAATTGCTGCATCGCATAGTTTTGGAACTTATATTGTAAATACTGTTTTTGAACTTATATTACACATGTAAGTGAGCTTGGGGTGGAAACTCCTTGAGGACCCCTTGCCTTACTGAGATTTCTTGTTAGAGATCTCACCCCACGTTTGGGGACGCTTATTTCAGGATCAGGTAATGTTGAGGGCTCAGGCGGCAGGAGGCCCGAGCTGAGTTGATATGATGATATGCTGACTGCTGTTATATTTTCCGCTTTATTTATATTATTATGTTGAGACTGTTGATTGGGCATTGTTGCCTTATTTGGTGAGCATGGGGTTTGTCCATGCCACATGGTTTGATTATTGTCTTTTAAATTGCTGTTGTAATTAAGTATCAGGATTTTGACCCAAGCTACGTGTTGTAGTTCTGTGGTTTTAGATACTCACTTAACATTTATATATGAGGTATTCCAGTTAGTTGTCTTGCAATTTACATACAGGCAGTATTTTATGAAAATGATTAAGTAATCAAGTTGGCTAAGGTTAATGACGTCATAATTGAATTAAAGAAAAGTTATTCCGCATTTTAATTAAGCGTGGCTTAATACGATAGTATGTTAACAATCCGGGTTAACACGGGCTGTTACACTTAAGCCCCTAACTCAGGGCTTAAGAGCGCCACAAGAAGAATTTTCCAGCTCGAAGAGCGCGCTTAAGCGCGCAATGCGAATCCTGCATGCAAATCTTAGGGGGCTTAAGCGCGGTTAAGCAAGCTTATATAAGCGCTCCGAAAGATCCAACTCAGGCTCATAGGTATTCTACTAGGATATGAATTCTTTACCCTTAAAAACACATTTGGGGTCAGAATTAATCATTCTTGACACATTGGAAGAGAGTCTTGGGTACTTGGAGGCAGAGGGAAGGTGGAGAAACACTCGGTTCATGTTCGTGAGCGGCGGAGATGGATCGGAATCAAGTCTGCACTGGAGATATTGAAGATTCACCAATCATCTATGGAGTTTGGGGGAGCTTTTCTATTTTCTTTTGTTCTTGATTTTGCTATGTCCGGTGTAACAGCCCGTGTTAACCCGGTTTGTTAACATACTATCGTATTAAGCCACGCTTAATTAAAATGTGGAATAACTTTTTCTTTCATTCAATTATGACGTCATTAACCTTAGCCAAGTTGATTACTTAAACAATTTCATTAAATAACGCCTGTATGTAAATTGTAAGACAACTAACTAAAATACATCATATATAAATATAAAGTGAGTATCTAAGTCACAGGACTACAACACATAGCCTGGACCAAAATCATGATACATTAATACAACTTTAACTTAAACAAAACATAATCAAGTCTATGTGGCATGGACAAACCTCATGCTCACCAAATGAGGCAACAATGCCCAACATCAGTCTCAACAGACAATATCATAATAATAGCAGAAAACATAAACAGCAGCCAATATCCAGTCATGTCAGCATGTACAGCAATATCTAACTCAACTCTGGCCTCCTGCTACTAGGAGTCTCAACCCCTGGGTTCCCTGAACCTGAAATAAGCATCCCCAAACGTGGGGTGAGATCTCTAACAAGAAATCTCAGTAAGACAAGGGATCCTCAAGGATCTTCTACCCCAAGCTCACTTACATGTGCAATATAAGTTCTAAAAACAGTAATTTCCTGTATAGGTTCAAAAAGTATGCAGTGCAACAGATATCCATTGCCATATAAGCTAATCACTATTCTACTGGCCAGAGAAATGCAGTAATACGTCTATTACCCACATAGTAAGTACAAGGAACACCACTTGCACCTCACCCACAGCCTCACCTTGTTGTATGTACTACATACTCAGGCTTACCGTATAGGTGGACTCACATGTATATCATAATACCACATTGCATATAACAGCTAAACAACATTTCCAAAATATCAAAAACATGTAACACAGCATGCATAAACCACATCCCCATGGGATATGGTGGAACCACAACATGGCTAAACCGAGGACACGAAAGCTTACCTTGCAAGCAATCAATCCAAGCCAAGAGTCCAACCACTCTCACAGTCCAAACACAGCAGTATCACAATCTGTTATGGACCAATAATATATCATTAAATATGCACCACAAGCATACAACTTAAAGACCACGCCTTTCCATTACGTTTTACTTCTTAAGGCTTCCAACAAAGCCATAAGCCCTTAATCACATGTTTCTGACTTAGTTCATTAATTACATAAGTTCAACTTCATCAATCTAGGGTCCACAAACCCCGAATAGCCTACTGTATGAACAGTGGAGCTACTGTTCTTCGAAATCCCAGAATATCCGGATACTCCTCGGGGACATATCCGGATATGAAATATCCGGATATCACACTGACCATATCCGGATATTCAATATCCGGATATCCAGATCTCCATATCCGGATATCAATATCCGGATACCATATCCGGATATCAATATCCGGATACCATATCCGGATATCAATATCCGGATATCTGTTCGATAAATATCCGGATATTTCACGAGAGAATGCAATTCTGCATTTTCGTCAATATCCAGTCCAAAGGATCCAACTTTAACCGATTAAACACACATAAACATGCATTTCTAGGTGTGTTTAACCTTACCCACCCTTAAGTTATCCACTTAGTTCAATACATGCATCAAGGTTCCATTTTTAAGCATTTAAACACATGATCATGGTTGGTATAACTTACCAAAGCTCAAAACAGAGCAAGATGTGCTCTTGGAGCTCTCACAACATCTCCTAAGTTCTAGCTTGTAAGGGGACACGAAAATGCTTCCAAAGCTTGACCCTTTCCTCACAAAGGAAGCTTCTTGAAGCTCCAAAATGCCACAACAATGGCTCAACAAAGCCAACTCTCCAAGTCAGCACCCAAAGGCACTCAAGACAGCCCACCAACTCAGAAATGAAACTTTCAACACACTCACTCAAGTATTTCCCACTCACCCAAGGTGTTTACAAAGAGAAAGTGAGAAGAAAAGGCATCCAAACTCAAGAAATAATGAAGGCAAGAGGAGGAGACACCAAGTCAGCAAGGAGACCCTCCCTCAGCAGCCACTCACGCTCAAAATTCTATTTCCTAGGGTTATGTGCCCTTAATGGTAGTATATATAGCCACATGGCCACTTAACGCGCAGTATTAGCATTAATAGCTAAACAAAATATTTTGATCTCAAACTTTGGAATCTTAACCTACTCATTTTTCTAAGATTTTTCATATTTTTATTTTATTTTTCGGAGCACTTTTCCAGTACGCGCTTTTGCATAGCCAGTATCAGTTTCGGCACCGGTTCTCATTATTTTGACTTGAAAATTGTTTTACAAGTCCTACATATTATTCTAGTAATTATCATGCACTTATTATAATTTTCCGGGATACTTCACCGGTACGCATTTATACCGGGTAGCAGAACCGGTATCTGTGCTTTTCACCCGAAAAGTGACTTTCAGCATTATTACTCACTTACTATAATTATTAGAGCCTCATAATAATTATTAGGGTCAATTATGGAATTATTTCCTAAGTATCACATTTATTTAATTAATAACCTTAATTAGCGGTGCAGGTTCTTACATCCGGCTAAATCTTTAAGTAGTTAGGGTTAGATGGAATTCAACCGATTTATTATGCTTTGAACAATTCGTTATGTTAATTTTTCTTTTTATCGTGAATGAAGTTACCTGTTTTTAATGCTTTATATAGGCTTGAATCTTATATATTGATCATAGGTAAATGCATGACAATAGGAATGTTGGTGTGTGATCCATATCTGATAACTTCATCGTACGCTTTATGATTCTAGGGATAGACATAGAGTTTGCGTAATCTTTAAGATTCTTGAACTTAATGCTTGCATTCTTGGGGAATAACCGGGGAACTAGAGTTCTTGCGAGATTGTGAAGGTTTAGGGTAACAAGGGATTGAGCCCTAATTACATGCGAAAGAATTGATTAGATTGATATTAAGGACGATTAACGTAACGAAGGAATTCAAACATAATAAAGAGATTGAAGGAAATTGAAACCCTAGCTACGTTTTTATTTTATCAGTTTATTCAAATCTTTACTTTCTTGTTTTTAATTTCTTGCGATTAATTAGTTTAATATTTTAATTTTCCAATTCAAATCCTATTTCAAAATACAATTTTGATTGTCCAACTAATGTTGCAATAGAGAATTAGTGCTTGAAACTTAATCCTCGTGGGAACGATCTCTTACTCGAACACTTTATTACTTGTACGATCGGTATACTTGCCGTGAGTAGCAATAATGACCGCATAACAGTTCCAAGCTCCTTGGTTGTGATGCAACCTGCAAGCATCACACACAATGTACAAATCAACAAGAGCCTCCTAATTAAGCACATTCTCTCACTAGGTACACACAAACTATATAAATATTCACAGGAATGTCAAAAATACAATCAGAGAAGGTTTCAAATGCCTCTTCAATCTGCTAATTTTTTCTTTTTTCCAAATTATTGAGGAATTGGGGTTCTGAATATAGCTCTTACCCAAGTTTTTCAGATCCTTGCATCTTTGGATTTTTTATTTTTACTTTTTGAAATAAATTAATAAATTCTGTAAAAATTAACGAAAACCAAACATAACTTTGCTATTTCTATAAATCATAAAAGCAATGGCAAGGCCCTGATTATGAGAAATATTATTATGAGAAACCAAAAAAAGAAAAAGAAAAAGACAACTAGATTATAGATCTAGACGTGCATACCATCGCCATCCTTATCGAACAAGCTGAATGCTTCCTTGAGCTCAGAGATATGTTCATCGGAGAGTTGATATGCCATTGTGATAGGAATTGCTCTGTCTTTTCTGCTTTTCTGAAGAGAGAGAGAGAAACTGAACAAATTGTTCCAACAAAACCTCCCCTTCTTATTTCGATGCCATTAAGATAGACTCTACATTTTTTTTTCTATACCAAAAATAAAATTGACTTGTTTCATATTTTATCTTTGACCCTTACAAAAAGGGGAAAAATGTTTATTCTTTTAAATGACATAACTTATATCCTTTCACTCTCACAAAGAGGTGGGACCCACATCTTTATTTTTTTTGTCAACTCTCTCTCCTCCTTTATCTATCTCTTTCTCTCTCTTAAAATGACACAACTTTACATCATCCTTTAAAATGATACACACTTTTCCCTAAAAAAATTCTCATAAATAATTAACTGACTAAATTACCATTAAGCCCCTTATCACAACGACAATATCAGAAATCAGGGGGTTAAACCGGTAATTCCTTTATTTTTTTGGTAGATTTTTTTTTTGTTGATAAGATTGATGATATGAAAAATTTTTTTAGAAGTGTAGTTCAAAAATCCTCCGATCTAATATATATTTCCCTTCGGTTTGATCATGTAATCATCCATTCAATTTGGATTTTTTTTTTAATCAAATTCGATCCGATATATAATATTTGCTACCATTGATCAATTATTTTTTGAAGCCAAAGTTTTTTCAATATTTATTAATATAAGTAATATTTTTATATTTTTAATATGTGAACAGTTGGATCGATTTTAACCCAGTACCTTTTTTTGAAAAACCTAAAATTTGTTTCATGATTATTGTGCAAATAACATCTTTTATATATATTGGCTTTTTAATTTTTTTCAATTTTTAGAAAATCCTAAAATACAAATTATTGTGCATCAGTTTTATATATATTGGTTTTTTAATTTTTTTCTGGAATTTTTTTTTTTTTTTTTCGGCAATGAGAAATGAAGCTCTACAAAGATAAAATTTTGTTGATAAGATATGATTAGGTTTTTTCTTGGGTCTAGTCAATGGGTTAATGAGTCTTGAGTTTAGAAATTTTTGGGCTATGATTAGGGAAAGACCCAAGTAATTAGAGGGAAATTAATATATTAGATCGGTTTGGACTGAATCGGTTTTCATCAACTAGACCGAAAATCGATCCAATCCAATTAAAATTTACAATTTTTTTCGGTTTTCGATTTATTCGGTTATCGGTTATCGGTTTTTTGGTTCGGTTATCGCGGTTTGAATCGGTTGATGAATAACCCTTCCAGGAATTGCATTGTGATAGAAAATTGGGTAAAATTCCCTTACAATAGCGTGTTGGTTGCAATTTTCGTCGCGAATTGCGATGATGTAATACTAATTTCCAATGTCCGTTGCTATTTTTTCGTTTCTAGAAATCACGTTCTTGATTTTCCAATACGAGGTTTTGTTGTTTGAGAGTGTCAAGAATTTGGAGGTTTAAGGTCTTAAGTTATTAATAGGGAGTTTAATCATCTTGAGGCAGTGAGGTTGGGCTTATGGATGTTCTTCTAGCATTTTTAGGATGATTTGAGATCTATTTGAGGATTTGGACATTTTTGTTCATAATACTAACCATGTTTTTTTTAGAGGGAATTGAAATTTATGGCTCCCCACAGACAACACCAATGATCAGTTCAAAAAATGTTGAGCTTGATCACCCACAGTTGAACCTGATCTAAATGGTGCTTGAGTGATATTGCGACGGGATCTCGTATGTAGTGGCGCGGGATGGTTGTGCAAATGTTAATGTCTTTGCTCGGCTTGGGCAAATACAAGGTGGTACCTGCAAGAAACTTCAATGCTCAAGTTTGTATTCGATTAATAAGCTTATGTAATAATGGAGAAGAAGATCATACCTAAGTTTTAAGCCTTCCTTATATAGCTGTGACATTATCTGCTTGTGTCGCCTTAAAATGGCGGCTTTCATTCTTATTGATGGAATATTGTGGTTTTGCCGGCCTACGCCATTGCGAGATGCTTGTTGGTAGGCTATGATGTGTAGGCTTAATTGGAGGCGCTTTGTGCTATCCTTCAACCATTGGCTATTGGAGGCTTTTGAGTTTTGTTCAACTCTCAGTCCTATTGTGTGTCAGTGTGATTGTGTATATGCGGGATAAACATATTTTCTTATTTTTTAAGTTTTCATTGTTTAGTCTCTTGGGTTGTTATTGGGCTGGACTCTTTAACCTGCTTAGTATGGGTCTAGATCGCTTTTAATAAGATTTCAACATTTATCCATCGATTACCTTAATTACTAATAGTTTTAGATAGTTCGAAAAGAAAAGATGTATAAATAATTTCTCGGTTTCTATAAATTTATTAAAGTAAATGTAAAAAATAATTCAAAGTAGATTTTTAGTCAAATGTATTTTAATATTTTTTATTTAAAATCACAACTATAAAATTTTTTTAGGGAAATAACTTTCTTATGTTGTAGGAAAGTAGTTACCTCATGTTTTAGAAATAAAATTATAAGTGAGACCCACAGGTAAGAGGAGAGAGAAAATGAGTGGTGGGACCCAACCGTTTTTATGTGTGTAGAAAAGTTATTTATCTCATGTAAAATGAGATAAACATAACCCATTTTTTTAATAATTTAATATAATATTTAATGTATAAATAAGTTAAAAGAATTAGATAAAAGTTTGTTTCGAATAATATTTTTCTTTATTTTTCCTCGGCCATTATCTAGTTTACCTCAAATATATAATATATAGTATAATATAATCGATCTTATTAGATCATTTATCTAAGGTGGATCCTATTAGGCCAAGTTCTTTTCCATCTTTTTCTCTTTTGGTAAGCTGATGGATAAAGAACAACATCATTCTTTTCCATTCTCAATTATATAATACATATATAGTATAATGTAATCTTATTAGATTATTTATCTAATGTGCATCCTATTAGGCCATATTCTATTCCATTTTAAATAATCTTGTTAGATTGTTTAACTAATGTGTTAGGCTATATTATTTTCCATTCTTAATCTCTTATTATCCTGCATTAAATTACTTACTTAATAAATTAGATATACATGATATGCTAAAATGAAATGGATTTGATTGTTTTAACAATTTTAGTAATCGTATCAATTCAAAATAATTAATCTTATTATTGACGTAAATATGATTCCTATATAGAACCTAGTTTCTTGCTTTCTTAGATTTATTAAAAAGCTAACTGTAAATATTATAACATTACACAAACAATTCAAAAAAAAGAAAAAAAGAAACATAAACAGCCATTTTCTTTTCTCTTATCCTGTCTGGTTGAAATAAGCTAGCTAGTTACTAGAACATTTTAAGTTGATCTAAAATTAGTGTCGGTTGAGTTCTCTTATCCTGTACGTGTGCAGAGACTAATTAATTATCTTAATATAGTTTATTAACACGTCATCCTCCTCATCTAATGTTATCTTATTTCCTTTATAAATATACAGATATGAAAGATGAAAGGAAATATCAAATTGTTCAGATGATATTAGGAACAATGTCTTCCTCTTCTTCTCATAAGACTTTTCTTTACTATTTGGCAGTTTGTTCTCTTATATTTCAATGCTATGGTGATGGTAACCTGACCTCAACCTCAACACTTGTTGTAGATGGTTCCATAGGATCTGGAAGGCAAATTCCGGACACATTTTTTGGAGTATTCTATGAGGTAAGTTACTATTAATTATAATTTTTACATTTTTTGGATAATGTGAATCTTGAGTTTACCTGTTGTTGATTAGAGTGTGTACATGTTATAGTGCAATTGGAACGTACACATTTTAAATTTTAGAAAGTGATGGACTGACTGCTTGAATATATTTTGCATGCAGGAGATCAATCATGCTGGTGCTGGCGGATTGTGGGCAGAGCTTGTGAGCAATAGAGGTCGATCATTTTCATATACTAATTAAACAATTGCTCATGTTTTCATGTTGTCTTTTCAGTAATATTGCTCAATGAGATTTCAACATTTCAAAGAAAAGTTTTATTAAATAAAAATATTTATATTTCAGGATTTGAAGCTGGAGGCACCAATAATGATCCCTCAAATATTTATCCATGGTCAATTATCGGAGACCAATCCTCGATACTCGTATCAACTGATCGTACCTCTTGCTTTGAACGTAATAAGAATGCATTACGTATGGAGGTTCTTTGCCAAGGGCGCTTATCTTGCCCTCCCGGTGGTGTTGGTATCTCTAATCCTGGTTATTGGGGCATGGTGAGTAATGTCATATCATATCATTCATCATACGAATTTGACCAAAAAAATAAATAAATTAAATTAAAAATAAAATTTATTTCTAATCATTTATAATATTTATTTATAATCAGAATATTGAGAAAGGGAAGAAGTATAAAGTAGTATTCTACGTCAAAGCAGTGGACGCAATTGATCTAAGAGTTTCATTGGTCGGATCTGATGACGGTGTAATATTGGCTTCAAGAAGAATCAGGTAAGAGGAGAACATCCTTTAATTTGGAGATCATGACATTAATTGTCATTGTATATATATATATAAAAGTAATTGATTAGTACTAATTGATGAATGTTAATTGGCAGGGCCTTTGGACATTACGTTTCAGAGTGGAGAAGGATGGAGACTATACTGAAAGCAAGGGCTACAAATCATAATTCAAGCCTTCAAATAACAACAAAGACTAGAGGGGTTGTATGGTTAGACCAAGTGTCTGCTATGCCCATGGACACTTATATGGTATGCACGTAGCAGGAATAATGTTGCCAATTAATGCATATTTTTTTTTTTGTTCTTTCCATTTAAGAGCATCAATTCATTAATATTCTCTTGGCATGCACAGGGTCATGGTTTCCGAAAGGACCTTTTTCAAATGGTAGCAGATTTGAAGCCAAGATTTCTTAGATTCCCCGGTATATATGTCAAAGTTAATTATTAGTTTATTTTATATTATTTTTACCCAATTTTTTTTCCCTTCTTTTTCTTTCGGTAAACTATTTTTACCCAATTTAATGGAAAGTGTAGTATCCATCTATTTTCCGAGAATTTACGTGTGTAATATTTATTAAATAGTTTGTCTAAGATGTACGTAACACTATTGTTTGTTTGTTTGTTTTTTTTTCTCCTAACCTAACTGTTGCATGCATGCATTAGGTGGTTGTTTTGTTGAAGGAAATTATCTTAAAAACGCATTTCGGTGGAAAGAAACGGTTGGAGCATGGGAGGATAGACCGGGACACTTCAATGATATTTGGAATTATTGGACTGATGATGGATTGGGTTATTTTGAGGGCCTCCAAGTAAGTATTAATTAATTATCCTTAATTAATTTCTAAAATATCTTATGTTTTCCCCATTAATTAATTGTAAAACTAATATATCTTTTGTTCCATGAGCAGTTAGCTGAGGATCTTGGTGCATTACCAATATGGGTCTTTAACAATGGTATATTTATTTTTGTTCTTAAGTTTACCTACTCACCATTAACATTTTTCTTTGGATTTCTAATTAATCTAATATCTCTTTTAGGTTTCAGCCATAACGACCAAATTAAAACAGCTGACATTTTACCTTTTGTGCAAGTATAATTTTCTTTCTATTTCTCTTTCATCTTTTTTCTTATTTTTTAATTTTTTTTATGAATTTTTATATTAACTATATTATTTAATTAACAGGAAACCCTCGATGGCATTGAGTTTGCTAGAGGTTCTCCCACGTCTCAATGGGGCTCTCTTAGAGCTTCCATGGGACATCCTCAACCATTTGACTTGAGATATGTTGGTGTTGGAAATGAAGATTGTAGATTTTCAAATTATCAAGGTATGCACCTGTATTATTGTTATTATTATTATTATTATTACATGTGCCAAATGGATTGGCTAATATTTTATGTATACGTTAAATGCTTAAACCAGCTGTCAAATTTTGCTTTATATGATATGACTGTCTATGTAACTTAAAATCTTTAATACTTGATGGATTCAATTATTATATTTCATTTTTGCTTATTTGCTTATGTGTTTTTGATCGAACAGGAAACTACCTTAAGTTTTATGATGCTATCAAACGTGCATATCCAGATATTCAGATAATCTCAAATTGCGATGCTTCTGAAAAGCCGTTAAATCACCCCGCCGATCTCTATGATTTCCATGTATTGTCCCAAGATATATAACTCCTGAATTTTCATTTTTTATTTATTTTCAATTTAAAAAAAAATATTAATTTTGGATATTGGTTTGGCCACTTATTCTTAATTTTATTTTAATCAGATTTATACAAATTCTAAGGACATGTTTTATAAGTCTACCAAGTTCGATGAGGCACCACGATACGGTCCAAAGGTTTTGGTTATGATTTTTAGTAAATTATTTATGGATTATTGATTTTATTCATTTAACACACACACGAATGCTCAACTAATTTGAGTACTATTTGCTTTACAGGCGTTTGTTAGTGAGTATGCTGTTTGGCATGAAGATGCTAAAAAAGGAAGCCTTTTGTCTGCTGTGGCTGAAGCTGCATTCCTTATTGGACTAGAAAAGAACAGGTTCAGTTAACTGTACATGTTTTGATTTTTGTGAACTATTTTCTCTTAATTACTTTGTTTGATCTACAATCCTACTTATTATTCATCTTAATTATTTTTTACATTTATTTTTCTTTGGCAGTGATCTCGTCCACATGGTCAGCTATGCACCGCTTTTTGCAAATGCAAATGACTTGAAGTAATTTTCATACTTACTTTATCATGAAATTAATTAAGTTCAACCTCTTTTTTATTTTCTTACGTTAATGTCATCATTTTTTTTTATCTTACTTTATACATGTAAATATTTTCTATTAACATATTGAATTTGTATTAACATATATAGGTGGATTCCGGATGCAATTGTATTTAACTCTTATCAGCTTTATGCAACTCCAAGTTATTGGCTGCAGACACTTTTTAGTGAGTCCAGTGGAGCAACCTTCCTCAATTCAACACTTCAAACTTCTTCCAACTCACTTGTAGCTTCTGCAATCAAGTATATAAATTCTGTAGATAGGAAGAATTACCTCAGAATAAAGGTAATATATATATAATATATTATGTTAAAATTTCATTAAGAAATTAATTAATGTTAATTTAAATTTATTTAAACTTTACATAAAATATATATAGTCACACACTATATATCCACCAATACCAATTGGAGTTATTTTTACTTTTGCAGGTAGTGAATTTTGGAAGTGGCAGCGAGAACTTGACGATTTCTATAAATGGATTGAATTCAAACGTGCAACTACCTGGCTCGACAATGACAGTGCTAACCTCAACCAATGTAATGGATGAAAATTCCTTCTCCGAGCCTTATAAGGTAGTATATGTTTTTCTAAATTATGCATGTATATGTTTCACCAATTATATATTATATATACATATATGGAGAGAGTTATCTTATATACGCTATTGGTTCATTTTGAATACAGATTGTGCCACGACAAACTTCACTTGACAACGCGAGCACGAACATGAATGTCATTCTTCCTCCACATTCAGTTACATCATTTGATCTATTAACATAGACAAGGGAGGAATGTTTCCTTTATAAATACACAAATAATGACACCGAAAAAAAGGATACATTGTATATATGTATATGCATGCAAGTGTAACATCCATTGTTATCTTCTATATTAATTTGATTTATATATTTTGAACATTGATTGTGCCACAATGAACTTCACTTTAGGAATTCTTGCAAGGACACGAATGTTATTCTTTCTCCACTTTGCGTTACGTCATTTGATCTTATCTTAATAAGATAGACAACGGAGGAATTTTCCCTTAGTAAATATTCAAGTGAAAGTTAAAAAGGAAAGATAATTGAATCTGTTATAAGATAGGCAATGGAGGAATATTTCCCAGAATAAATATACAAGTGAAAGTGTAAGAAAAGATAAATTTAATTTGTTCAGAGCATATTATTAAAAACATCGTCTTTCTTTTATTTTTATGAGATTTATTTCGCTAGTAAAAAAGGATGAATTAGTGACGAAAATTATCGATGAAAAAATTTCATCTCGATTATAGCCGACATTTTCAATTTGTAATTAAGGTATCTGAATAGCATTCAGAGGGAAAGAAGAAAGAAGGTGATGGAGAGAAACTCTTCGCTCAACAACACTAGTGAGTAAAAATTTATTCAATGATAGTTTTAATGTACAATGAGCGGTATATATAGACATACCTTAGTGCTCTAAAACAGTATAACTAACTCAATGATGGGTCACATGTATTTTTGCGATTGTAACTCTTACGTGCCAGAGTATCATGTAATTAAAACCGAGTTGAGAGAAAACAAAGATTTCAAGGCACTATTAACCGCATCACCGACAAGATAAGTATAAATTCATGGGAGTTTCTTCGTACTATAAAACGTTAACTAATTGAATAATCACTAAATTTGAACCATTTTCTTAGACAAATGGTAAGAAATAACTTTATTTTAATTCCACCGATCATGAAGGCAGCATATAAAAGTTAACCAATTGAAATGAAACACAATTTACGGAAAAAAAAAACTATGGGCAAGAGTATAAAATTTTTTCACTAAGTGAAAAAAATTACAACCTATCTCTATGTGCAAGGAGATGACAGTATCACTCTCTCTTGAATGAGGAGAGAATACATCAATTTGGAGAATACATCACTCTCTTACAAAACACTCACAAAATTATATATATATATATATATATATATATATATATATATATATATATATGGGTTTATCATATCTCATTTAACATGATCTTATGAAATTTCCTACTTACACAACATCTTGTG
This sequence comes from Gastrolobium villosum, assembly GCA_032173675.1. Classification (NCBI taxonomy): domain Eukaryota; kingdom Viridiplantae; phylum Streptophyta; class Magnoliopsida; order Fabales; family Fabaceae; genus Gastrolobium; species Gastrolobium villosum. The sequence continues at coordinate 35,146 of JAVKPL010012314.1, read as the reverse complement.
GGGCCCGCAGCAAAAAAAAAATTAAATACTCTGGCACGCAAAACGAATCTCTATAACATAACACAATCATTTTTCCTACAACATAACTCTTATAAAATCCTATATATATATATATATATATATATATATATATATATATATATATATATATATATATATATATATATATATAAAGAGAGAGATAGAAATATTTCTCAAGTAGCTTAAGATATATTTATCTCTGTCCATCCAAAAATTACAGTAATGGGCATTCATTACCCTTCCAGGCATTCATGTTTTTGTTCCATCAAGGTAATTAAAATTACATTGACAAAGAACGAATAAACCTGGGGTCACAGTTGTGACCCGATTATGCTCCTTTGTTGTCAGTTGCTCCCGTCGGAGCACTCAAGATTCTCGATTGTGACGAGAAGCAGCTAAGGAGCAAGATCATTCCGATGGTCAAGGTGCAATGGACTGGAAGAGTTCCCGACGAGTGTACTTGGGAGCAAGAGGACGAGCTTCTCCGGCAATACCATGAGTTTCAGGACAAGTATGTTTCTAATTTTGAGGACAAAATTCTAAAAAGGTGGGTGAATGTAAGAACCTGCACCGTTTAATGAGGAATTTAATTTAACTAAATGCGAAAGTAGTAAATAATTCCATAATTGACCCTAATAATTATGAGAAAGCTTAAATAATCATAGTAAGTGATTACTAATGCTGAAAGTCGCTTTTCTAACGAAAAGTGCAGATACCGATTCTGCCTCACTGTATAAATGCGTATCGATGAAGTACCCTGTAAAATTATAATGAGTGCATGAATATTCCTAGAATTATATATTGGACTAGTAAAACAAGTTTCAAGTCAAAATAATGAGAACGGGTGCCAGAATTGATACTGGCTATGTAAAAGCGCATACCAGAAAGGCGCTGCGAAAAATAGAATAAAAATATGAAAAATCCTAGAAAAATGGCTAGGTTCAGAATCCAAAATTTGGGATTAAAATACTAAGCGTAGCTATTAGCGCTAATACAGTGTGATTAAAACTTAAGTAGCTATATATAGATAATGGCACATGATCCTAGGTCATTTTGTTTGCGCCTCCTGTAACAGCTCGTGTTAACCCGGTTTGTTAACATACTATCGTATTAAGCCACACTTAATTAAAATGCGGAATAACTTTTTCTTTAATTCAATTATGACGTCATTAACCTTAGCCAAGTTGATTACTTAATCAAAATTCATAAAATAATGCATGTATGTAAATTGCAAGACAACTAACTGAAATACCTCATATATAAATATAAAGTAAGTATCTAAGTCGCGGATCTACAACATGTAGTCCGGACAATATCCTGATACATTAATCAACTAATGTCTGAAAACATAATGACAAGTCAATGTGGCATGGACAAACCCCATGCTCACCAAATAAGGCCATAAATGCCCAACAACAGTCTCAACTCAAATATCATAAGAATAGCATAAAACATAAACAACAACCAATATTCAGTCATGTCAACATGTACAACAGTATCTAACTCAACTCTGGCCTCCTACCACTAGGAGTCTCAACCCCTGGGTTCCCTGAACCTAAAATAAGCGTCCCCAAACGTGGGGTGAGATCTCTAACAAGAAATCTCAGTAAGACAAGGGGTCCTCAAGGATCTTCCACCCCAAGCTCACTTACATGTGCAATATAAGTTCTAATAGCAGTAATTTCCAGTATAAGTTCCAAAAGTATGCAGTGCAACAGATATTCATGCCATATGAGTTATCACTATTCTACTGGCCAGAGAAATGCAAGAATACGTCTATTACACATAGTAAGTACAAGGAACACCGCTTGCACCTCACCCACAACCTCACCCTATTGTATGTACTACATACTCAGGTTTACCGTATAGGTGGACTCACATGCATATCATAACAGCAAATTGCATATAACATCTCAATGGCATTTCTAAAACATCAAAAGCATGTAACACAGCATGTATAAACCACATCCCCATGGGGCATGATGGAACCACAACATGGCTAAACCGAGGACACGAAAGCTTACCTTGCAAGCAATCAATCCAAGCCAAGAGTCCAACCATTCTCACAGTCCAAACACAGTAGTATCACAATCTGTTATGGACCAATAATATATCATTACATATGCACCACAAGCATACAACTTAAAGACCACGCCTTTTCATTACGTTTTACGTCTTAAGGCTTCCAACAAAGCCATAAGCCCTTAATCACATGATTCTGACTTAGTTCATTAATTACAGAAGTCCAACTTCCTTAATCTAGGATCCACAAACCCCCAATAGCCTATTGTATGAACAGTGCAGCTACTGTTCTTCGAAATCCTAGAATATCCGGATATTCCTCGGGGCATATCCGGATATGCAATATCAGGATATCCAGATCCCCATATCCGGATATCCAATATCTGGATATCTGCTCGACAAATATCCGGATATTTGACGACAGAATGCAGTTTCTGCATTTCGTGAATATCCAGTCCAAAGGTCCAACTTTTAACACTTAAACACGTCGAAGGATCCATTTTAAGCATATACAAGTTCACTCAGGTGTTGGTTACTTCATTTTAACCATTAGCATGCAAAGACTTCACCTTTAAAGCATTAAAACCCAAGATCATGATAGGGAACTTACCCCAAGCTCAAAACAGCAGCACAAGGTGCCTTGGGTGCTCCCAAATGGCTCCTCAAAACTGACCAAACTCAGAACACGAAAATGGTTCCACAAGGTAGGTTCTTTCTCACCATAGGTCTCCACTTGGACCCCAAAATGCCATGACAAGGCTTCACTCAACCCAAACACCACCAAGTCAGCTCCATAACCCCTCAAACTCAGAAATGAGACACTCACACCACTCACAATGATGCTCCCAAGTGTTTACAAGAGGAAAAGAGAAGGATCAAGGCAAAAGGTGCCAACTTTCTCAAGAATGGAGAAGAAAAACCCAAAGGAGCAGCCAAACTGATCAGCCTCCCTCAATCTCACGTAGAGAATTCTGGTGTCAAGGGTTTTGTGCCCATAATAAGGATATATATATAGCCATTTATCACTTGAACGCACAACATTAGCATTAATAGCTACACAAAATATTTTAATCCCAAATTTTGGAATCTTAACCTACTCATTTTTCTAAGATTTGTAATATTTTTATTTTATTTTTTGGAGCACCTTTCCGGTATGCGCTTTTCCATAGCCAGTATCAGTTCTGCCATCAGATCTCATTATTTTGACTTGAAAATCGTTTTACAAGTCCTACATATTATTCTAGTAATTATCATGCACTTATTATAATTTTCTAGGATACTTCACCGCTACGCATTTATACCGGGTAGCAGAACCGGTATCTGCGTTTTTCGCCTGTAAAGCGACTTTCAGCATTATTACCCAATTACTATAATTATTAGAGCGTCATAATAATTATTAGGGTCAATTAAGGAATTATTTCCTAATTATCATATTTATTTAATTAATCACCTTAATTAGCGGTGGGGGTTCTTACATCGGGCGCCAGGAGGCCGGAGCTGAGTTGAGATATATGTTGTTACGATGATATGCTTGGATGCTGACCTGCTTTATATTCATTATCTTGTTATTTGATGTGAGACTCTGTTGGGCTTTGTTGCCTTATTTGGTGAGCATGTGGATTTTCCATGCCACAGTTATTATGTTATGTTTTTGGCTTGGTGATGTATAAACTATCAGGATTACGTCCGGTCTACATGTTGTAGTTCCGTGACTAGAGACACACTATCTATATTATGAGGTATTTTTTTTTTTGGAAACATATTATGAGGTATTTCAGTTAGTTGTTGATTTGCAATTACATACATGCAACCTTTTGAAAATGAATTAAGTAATCAACTTGGTCAATGATAATGACTTCATAATTGAAAGTAAAAAGTTATTCCGCATTTTTTATTAAGCGCAGCTTAATACGATGATATGTTAACAAACCGGGTATACACCGGGTGTTACAAATTTTATCCTTATTCATATTATAATGTTAATACATGATTAACTGAACATAAATTCATCCTAAAACTTATTTAATTCACTGATCACAAAACTAACTGATGTGGATTATTATAGTATTCCAATGTACATTTTCAAAATAATGGTTCTAGCATGCTATTACATCAAAATGAGCCAAGTCAAAAGCATAAGGATCTCATGCACTAAGAAGGTTTCTTGCCTTGAGAAGTCTCAACTCCTTCACTTGGAGCACTTGAAACATAATCCCCAAATGGGATGAGAGAACAATCTCAGTAAACTCAGGGTTCTTTCAGGATTTCTCTACCTTGAGTTCACTTCCTACAAGAAAGGTCAGACCATATGGCATAATGTCATCATATACACAACAACAATAGTGAATTGACTACACTTGTGCACCCAGTGCACTAAAACCACTCCAATGAGTCGTACCTCAAAGTTAGTATCTCTATATGAAACTTCCAAGAGTCGTACCTCTTACATAAGTCCCCAAGGGAAGTTCATATACATATTTTATTGATCAAAGAACCTACTCCAATCAATTCATAATATAATGGCTGTCAAATTAAAGCACATCATATCAACAATCAATTACATACCAAGTCTACATGAATGAATCTATAACATAGCTCTAACAACTAACAACTCAATCAATCAATTTAACCAACACTCCCGAGGAGTGTAGTGGAACATCAAAAGAGATAAATAACAAGGTCCAAGAGTTTACCTCTTGAAGATTACTTCCTAAGCATTTGCTCAATGAACTCCAAAGCTGATAATACAAATTCACCAATAATTGCCTATTATAAGTAATCAAACCAACATAACCCACATATGAATTCATCTAGTCCATTACTCAAACACCAATAAACCAGGTGAGTCACTTACCCCAAGCTTCTTCAAGGTTCAAGAACAAAGCCTTAATTCTGATGAGGCTCCAATGGTGATTCCAAAACAAAATCACCTCTATGTTCAACACACCTATACCAAATATATACACAACACCCTTCAATTTCAACATACCACAAGTGTAAGAACTCGCACCATTAAATTAGGAATTTAAATAATTTAATTATAAGTTTAATAAGTAACTCCATAATTGACTTTGGAGAAATATAGAAAGATTAGAATAATAATCGAGAAGGCCGAATAATGCTTAAATCGCTCTTCGGATGAAAAGTGCAAATACTGGTTCTGCTTCACGGTATAAATGCATACCGGTGAAGTATTTGAAAAGATTATAATAAAAATATAAATATTCCTAGAAAAATATCTAGGTCAAGGATATCAAGTTTGGAGTAAAAATAATGATCAGTGGTATCAGAACTAATACTTGCTATGTATAAAACGCGTACCGAAGAAGTATTTCGAAAAATTATAATAAAATTATTTTATTTCCTAGAAAAATATGTAGGTTGAGAATATAAAATTTTGCAGAAAAATGATTAGCGTAGCTATTAGAACTAATATTGTTGATTAGTGGGCACACTTATATAAATAGCCATTGGCACAAAATCTTAGGTCAGTTTTCTGACCCCCAAGGTTGATCCTCATGGCTGCCACCTATCCTCCTTCATGAAAACTTGAGCATTTTGCATGAAACCTAGCCAAGAAGTCACCTTTCTCCATATTTTTTCACTCTTATACTATAGAACCACCATTAAACATTGTAAAGCTTGGGTTTTGTGAAAGAAAAATCATGTCTTGAGAGTTTGAGCATCTGTTTACATAAAGTAAGGGTTGTCCACTTGAGTTCCTAGTGTGTGAACCATTGATACACTCTAGGAAGCTTCAAGAACCAAACTTTGTCAAGAAAGGGCCTACATTTGAGTGTGATTTTCGTGCACCACCAAGTCAATAGCTTGGAGCATCTTCAAAGTCCTCAAAGCTTTCCCATTTTTGTTTTCAAAGGTCCATAGGTAACTACAAACCATTCTGATTGTATTTTCTTGATAATGAGTTAGTTGTGAAGTAAAAAGTGAAAACCTTAATGATTCATGTAAAATATGGTATAGCTATGTTTAATCATGTGGTTTGAACTTCTGTTTGATGAAAAATTGATCCTTGGACCCTAGGAAGCCATGGAACCCGCAGGTTATGCAAAAAAATCTACAATTTTCGTGTTCAGTCCGCGTGATAATCGATTATTCTTTGCATGATAATCGATAACCGTGTGGAGTAATCGATTACCCTGGTCATGGTAATCAATTACCGTGTGGAGTAATCGATTACCCCTTGTATGGTAATCGGTTACCCATTGTCAGAAAGACTAGAAACCAATTCTAATGCATAGGAAAGTCCAAATTAGGGTATGGTACCCTAGGGAGTCAGTGCTACTGTTGAAAGTATAAATACAAATAATAGCAAAGGTTAATATGCTATAATTATGGTTTAGGAGGGACTTGAGTTACTAAACGAAAAATAAAACATTGCTCAATTGATATGAAATGTGGGATTCTGAATATTAATAATGTTTTGATATAAAACATATTGCAATTGTCAGATTGTGCGACTGTTGGTGTATCTGTGTATACTGAGCCTTTGGATAGGGATTTTGGCACTGCAGGTAAGCTTTTGTGTCCTCGATTTTACCCATTGATAGTTTCACCAAACCTCATGGAGGGATGGTTTATATGCATGATGTGTTTTTCTAAAAATATATCTGTTTATATGATGAATATTGGATATGATGTTGAGCTGTATTATTATATTATGCATTTGCCATATGTATATGTATGTGGGATATTCCACATGAGACGGTAATCCCTGAGCATGTCGGACCACATGCAAGATGGTAACTCCGTGTGTGAGGTGCATGATGGACTCCTTGTACTGTGGGTTGTAGACGTACGTAATCTCTACCTTTTATTCTTTGGCCAGTAGGATGCATACACACATGACATGGACATATGCTGTATTGCACTGATTCAAGGCAAAGTTCAATAAAACTTAAGGAAAAAAACTAGCTCTTAGTCACTCAGATTCTTTGACTATGTTCAATCAACTGGTGACAAGTGCTTATTGACTAACCTTGGTTTGAGAACGAATCTGCTCCTTGAAGCGAATTGCTCCTTAATTACTTTTTGCTCTCAGTTTTTCTTTTCTTATTTACACTTCTTTAAACATCACTTTTACAATTGTTCCTTGAGGACGATAATTTGGGGCTCTTTGAAAACCATGTATTGCTTGACGCGTGCGCTTGTACATCTTGGGTAGAGTTGCTCATATATTATTCCAGAGCACTTCTCGGCGCGACAAACAATTGATGTTGTTGCCAGGGATCATTTGGCAAAACAGGCATTTTAAAATAAGTGTTTTTCTTTATTTCTTATTGTAAAGTTTGGACCTTTATTTTATTGTTGTTTAAGTTTAATGTTTTGTACTGTTGCTCCTGGTTTATGACATTATTTATTCAAAGACTTAAAAAAAACATAGCTGAATTTTTAAATAATGGTGATAATTGGAACAATGGAATTAATAAAAATGGAAGAGGATCGTCTTAGAATGATTTGGCAGCATAAATGGCAGCACTTAGTAACACTATCAAGAACTGGAAGTCAGCTGAATAATCTAAACCCTCAACTCCACCAAATCATCTTTATTTCTCTTAATCTTTACAATCTTGTTCTGTTTATAATGGACTCCATGATTCTAGTAATTATAATACTGATTTTGCTTCTGTTTGCTATACAGGAAATTATAACCACAACTGGAACAACAATCCTAATCAAGGATATAAAATCCAGGGATGGAGGAGCCAAAACAATGTCAGAAGCAATTTTGGAAAGTACCAGAATGAACCCCCTTATCCACAAAAACAGAACCAAAATTAAGACAAGGACGACATCAAACTCCAATCTTTGAAGAATCTTTTGAAGGAGAACATGAACCAGAACAATCTGGCTACGAGAAATATTGAGACACAAGTTGGACGAATATCCCATGTTTTGAGTAAAAGACATCAAGGAACACTACCCACTGACAATGGTAATGGAAACCTTGATGATAAACCCTTCGAAGAGCAACCACAAGAGCCAGGGCCAATTTCTGGAGCGCATGAATATTTGGAGCCAAAAATTGGGAAGGCTGATTTTGAAGAGCTGGAGGAATATCTACTGACCTCCAAACAAGAAATTCACACTACAAAGAATACGGCGTCTAACCACATGGGTTTAACCACATTAAATAGGATGATGGTGAAAGTACAAAAATACCCTAATTTTGCTACATTATTTGCAAACGTTGTAACCCACCACACTAAGTAGTTAGTACACTAAGCTTACTTTATTCTGTGTTCCCAAAATCGTCTTCCTTCCTACCAACGCTTGACTCTCTTTGGATTCACTATCTCTCTCGCCTTACCAGCGGTGAGGTCGTTTAGAGCGAGAATGAAGCGGTGAGAACTTCTCTCACAATCTTTTTCTGGTTCGTGATTATACATCAAGCTTGATTTAATTTAAAATCTCCCACATCACAAACTCTAACCTGATTCTGTCACTTCATCCTTTGATTTTATATTGAACCTTGTCATTGTTTGAAATTCTCTCTGCGTTGATGATGATAAAGGCGGTAAGTTATTCTTTTCACTTCTAATTTTGTGCTCTTCAACCTAAGTAGTTGTTATTTCCCTTATTCTCAATTCAAATTTGTTTCCTTAAATTCTAATTACTTTGATTTGCATCAAAATGTACAGAGTATAATAATATCACTTGTGCTTTCCATTTTAATTTTATTTTTCCTTTATTTATGGAATTATTGCAGTTTCATTCCATCAACAAATCTTCATTTATCGCCTTTGGCGGAAACTGGGGTAATCTACCATACCCTTGGTTGTAAGACATATATTTGCCAAATTCTCATGATTTATATTGCAGTTTTTTTTAATTATGTTTAGACCGCTGGACCATTTAACGACTTCATAGGGGCAGGACTAACAAGTGTAAAGATTGAGGGATTCAACAATGGGACAATAGACTTGTCTTCTTATGCTTGGAATTACAAGGTACTTCAATGGATATATATTGGAAGCTTCCATTACCTTAGAAATACCGCTCAATCTTTTAAAGAAACTCGTTGGTAGTATTAACCATGAAAATTTTTATTAGCCTTTGTCCTATGATCTGTTCTATTTCCTGCTTTCTCAGATTGGAGTGCAAGAAGAACATCTAAGGATATACCAGGGAGAGATGGGTTGAATAATGTGAACTGGACATATACTTCAGAACCACTCAAAGGGCAGCCACTGACGTGGTACAAGGTAATGTGACCTTTCTTTTTTTGGCATCACTTATGGAAATTATCAGTACTTCTTTCATTTAGTATAGTGTTTTTTATCAAGCACTGGGTTTTTATCACTGATAGAAAAATTAGTGTATATGAGATCCAACGTAGATGAAATTCTACTCTCAATTTTTTTTGTAGCAACAATTTCTTGGGATATAAAATGGCAGAGATGAAATTCTTTACTGTAAAAAAAAATTATAAGTGGGACAAGTTATTTAAATATTTTGTGGCTAAGAAACAAAAAAAAAATGATTGACAACATTGCAAAATAAAACATAGAAGGTTTATAGATTAACTACAATTTTGAGGTCTCTGTTGTTTATGGGATATGGCAAGTTGAGCAGTACATAGAGGATTGACCGGAATAACCAATAAAATGCCTTTGTATTTTGTATTGATTTTGTCCATGATTGACTTTTTATATCAACTTCAACACAATTTTTAATGCAAGGGACTCTCAACATTTCAGAATCGCTAATTCCTTCCGTTTTTATTTTTTTTTATCAAAGGACTATGACTATACAGCAATTGAGAAAGAACTTGACAAAATATAGTATAATCATTTGGCAAAAGTTAATTTGATGGTAATGTACTGGATGGGTCAAAATTGAATCCAATTATTTGTTGTCCAATGAATATGTTGGTTGAGATAGTTAAACTACATTATTTTAATGTAAACTCTACTGGGCAACTCATAAGCCAAATATGTTTAATCTTAAGAAATATTTGTTATAATAACTTAGAGCTCTCGCAATTCTCTTTTATTTTAACGTGGTAATCACTGCTCGCAGCTTCCCGATTACCATGAAGTTATAGTTTCCAATGGACTTTGGCACTGTAAGGAAGAAGCTAGATGATGGAGATTATGCCAATTTGGAACAATTTGAGGTTAGTTTTAGTTTATAGTTTAATTAATGCTTTTTGGGGCTAAACACTCTTTAAATTAAATTCCAACTCCTTAATCCTTATGAAGGATTTTCTTAAAGTTATTAGTAGCACTAGCTACTCAATAATTCACATCAAGTTTGGATTATTTAAGGTGTCATTCACTTGGTTAAACATATTAAAACATGGAATTACTTTTATCTGTTCAGTACAATTCAGAATTTCACTTGTAGTTGTATTAATAACAATTACAAAGGATTGAGTCTCTGTTTTATATCCAATAAATGAGATCTTAGAGGATAGCAACTATTACAGATTCTGTTTTGTACTGCCAACTGAGGTGAATGGATGAATACTCCCTAGTTGCTACTTGCTAGTTGCTAGGGAGTAGCAAATTCCTAAAAAATTATTTCATTATTTCATTTTTGTTTTTAAAGCTTTATCATGATACCCATTATGTTTATCATTTAATGTGCAATAAGTTTAACTTCATAGTTCACAGTCTGATCTTAGCATGCTTTGTTTTTTTTTTAATTAAATACCCATTTGGCTTCTGAACATACTGATTGTAATTGTGGCTTAATTTTCTTCTATGCAACTTCTTTGTAATGACACTGAAATTGAGTCATATGCTGAGTTTCTGGCCTTTAATTTTTTCGGTTGCAGGGTAGTTCATGACATACTGTTTGGACTTCGATTGCTCCTATAACGTGATGGCATTTTTTACTTCAAACTGAGGTCAATTTACTGAAAGGTGACTTTATGTAGTTATGAATTATGAGTGTTCTGATAGCAGATCTTGGTATGTTGTTCTTCAATTTATTGAAAGGTGATTTATTATGAGCTAGTCAATGCTGCGACAAGTGAGAAACTGGCTGAAACTGATAGGACAAAAAATATTGAAATATGAGTTATTTGCTCATGATAAAAGGTACTATTTCATGTCCTTATTTGTTATTGTTTCCTTCGGATTGATCAATGTCCTAAAATATTGGGATTTGAATAATTGAAGCCAATTGTATCATGTGGAACTAAACTCATTTAATTTTGGGGAGTAATCTAATATATATATATATATATATATATATATATATATATATATATATATTTTTCATTAACCACCACAGATATGAATTGCTTTGAGCATAGATTGGAGCTCATTTTTTTTCTTATATTTTTCTTCTTTAAGGCACTTTGTTGTGTGATAGGTGTCAAACATGGGTTGTTTAAGAATATGATTCCGCCACTGTTTAAGAACAAGATTGTTAAGTTGCAAACTCTCATTTATGTGCTATAGGCTTGAGTTTGAGGTTAAATGGTAGTATATGTTTTATTTGTGCTGACTCATGGTCTTATGAATTGTACAAATGCACTTATTGATTAAACGATGAGCCATGAAGAAGCAAGGGTAGTTGCTGGTAAATTCTCTTGAGTACTGTTTTGTCATATCACTTTATTATGTTCATTTAAATCAATTCTCATTTTGTTTTTTTTAATTAAATATTTTGTTCCCCTCTTCTCTTCTCTTCTGTTCTCCGTACTATGGACGGATCACATGATATCTACTCATTGAGTTCATTAGTTTTTCTTTTATTTCTTTTCTTGACTTTGTTTCCCCGGGCACTTTTTCCTTCCCCTTTTGTATTCTATTATTCTATTTTTTGGTTCTTACTCTGAAAATAAATAAAATAAAGAAAATAACAGGTGGATCTTCTAATTTCTTCTTATACAGATTTGTATATTAATAGTATGTTAACATAATATGGAATTAATTTGTACAGATTTGTATATTTTGCATTCTATTATTCTATTTTTTGTTTCTTAATCTGAAAATGAATAAAATAAAGAAAATAACAGGTGGATCTTCTAATTTCTTCTTGTACAGATTTGTATATTAATAGTATGTTAACATAATATGGAATTGATTTGTGCAGGTGTGATCTGGTTGATGGCATTTCAAAGGACTAGGATGACATATAAATTCTAAATGGATGATATGAAAAATTTGTACTACTGTATTTTTTATAGAATTGAGAAGATACTTTTTTTGTATAAATGTCCCATAAGTAAACTTTTTATTAGTTTTATTTGGCGATTTTTTCCCTCTATGATATTAGTAGAAAGCTTGATTAGCTTATATAAATTGAAAACATGATAGCTTGTACAAATTCCTCGGTGATAATAAAATATAATGTTTGGTGTTTGACTCACATTTTAACGTGTTCACTAAATCGTGTTTGAGTTATTTTTAACATTATTTTTTTTATTATTGATATTTATCGAGTTCATAATGTTTTTAATTTTGAAAAAGGAATTTCGTATATTTAGCCATGATCATGAATGTTGTTTTAAAAAAATTAGGCACAATCAGCCATATTTTTCTATTGTGGTAAACAAAATAGTTTAACCACATTTATTAAGTGGCTAAATTAATAATAAATGTGGCTAAAAAAAGGCTACCACACTTAGTCATAATGTGGCAAAGTGAATAAAATAATGTGGCTAAATTATTGCAACACCACTTCTAGCCACATTTAATCAAAATGTAGTAAAATATGTTAGCCACATTTTTTATCAATGTTTGCCACATTTTAAAATGTGGCTAATCAGCATTGTTTTTTGTAGTGTCAATTTGCTGAAAAGTTGAAAGAACAATTTAAAGTTGTGGAGCCAGAAATTAGTATGGCTGATTTTGAGGAGTTGGGGGAATTTCTAGCCTCTATAGACTATGTACAAGTTGGAGAAATTCTTTGAATCTTTCAATCGTTCAGAGGAAGAGCAAAAGCCTAAACTTCCAACCTTGGAGTAACCACCAACTTCGGAGCAAAAACCTTCACTGGAGCATCTTACTGAGAAGCTGGAAAGAGAGTTCAAGGTTGCATCAAGAGTATTGCGTCCTAATGTAAGACTCTAGTGGTTCCCTGGAAAGCTAAGGTTAAGTTGGACTAGACCTTATGGAATCACATGAGAACTGCCCAATCAGTAGCTGGTCCAGGAGCAAAGATCGAGGTAAGACTATATAAACAAAACGCTACCGGTAGACAACCCAAATTTGTTTCTTTATTGCATGTTTAGTTTATTTCTTTTCATTTTATGATTAATTAATCAATTTTGGCTTGAAAAACGCTGCAGGATATTAGTTTTGGGGTTGTTCTTGAGCAACTTGAACCCAATTTTTTTAGGATAAATCTGACATTAAAAAAAAAATTGATGAATAAATTTCATTGAGGAGGAAAGTCATGGATGTCAATTTGTACCAAAATTCAGAACCCAAGCAAGGATACTAGCCTTCCCAGACATATTGCTCCCATAAGAGATAGTTGATGCTCCTGCTGCAGAAGGAGCAACTTACAACAAAGGAGCATAATCGGGTCACAACTGTGACCCCAGGTTTATTCGTTCTTTGTCAATGTAATTTTAATTTCCTTGATGGAACAAAAACATGAATGCCTGGAAGGGTAATGAATGCCCATTACTGTAATTTTTGGATGGACAGAGATAAATATATCTTAAGCTACTTGAGAAATATTTCTCTCTCTCTATATATATAAAATTTTGTGAGTGTTTTGTAAGAGAGTGGTGTATTCTCCAAATTGATGTATTCTCTCCTCATTCAAGAGAGAGTGATACTGTCATCTCCTTGCACATAGAGATAGGTTGTAATTTTTTTCACTTAGTGAAAAAATTTTATACTCTTGCCCATAGTTTTTTTTTCCATAAATTGTGTTTCATTTCAATTGGTTAACTTTTATATGCTGCCTTCATGATCGGTGGAATTAAAATAAAGTTATTTCTTACCATTTGTCTAAGAAAATGGTTCAAATTTAGTGATTATTCAATTAGTTAACGTTTTATAGTACGAAGAAACTCCCATGAATTTATACTTATCTTGTCGGTGATGCGGTTAATAGTGCCTTGAAATCTTTGTTTTCTCTCAACTCGGTTTTAATTATATGATACTCCGGCACGTAAGAGTTACAATCGCAAAAATACATGTGACCCATCATTGAGTTAGTTATACTGTTTTAGAGCACTAAGGTATGTCTATATATACCGCTCATTGTACATTAAAACTATCATTGAATAAATTTTTACTCACTAGTGTTGTTGAGCGAAGAGTTTCTCTCCATCACTTTCTTTCTTCTTTCCCTCTGAATGCTATTCAGATACCTTAATTACAAATTGAAAATGTCGGCTATAATCGAGATGAAATTTTTTCATCGATAATTTTCGTCACTAATTCATCCTTTTTTACTAGTGAAATAAATCTCATAAAAATAAAAGAAAGACGATGTTTTTAATAATATGCTCTGAACAAATTAAATTTATCTTTTCTTACACTTTCACTTGTATATTTATTCCGGGAAATATTCCTCCATTGCCTATCTTATAACAGATATTCAATTATCTTTCCTTTTTAACTTTCACTTGAATATTTACTAAGGGAAATTCCTCCGTTGTCTATCTTATTAAGATAAGATCAAATGACGTAACGCAAAGTGGAGAAAGAATAACATTCGTGTCCTTGCAAGTATTCCTAAAGTGAAGTTCATTGTGGCACAACCAATGCTCAAAATATATAAATCAAATTAATATAGAAGATAACAACGGATGTTACACTTGCATACATATACATATATACAATGTTTCCTTTTATTCGGTGTCATTATTTGTGTATTTATAAAGGAAACATTCCTCCCTTGTCTATGTTAATAGATCAAATGATGTAACTGAATGTGGAGGAAGAATGACATTCATGTTCGTGCTTGCGTTGTCAAGTGAAGTTTGTCGTGGCACAATCTGTATTCAAAATGAACCAATAGCGTATATAAGATAACTCTCTCCATATATGTATATATAATATATAATTGGTGAAACATATACATGCATAATTTAGAAAAACATATACTACCTTATAAGGCTCGGAGAAGGAATTTTCATCCATTACATTGGTTGAGGTTAGCACTGTCATTGTCGAGCCAGGTAGTTGCACGTTTGAATTCAATCCATTTATAGAAATCCTCAAGTTCTCGCTGCCACTTCCAAAATTCACTACCTGCAAAAGTAAAAATAACTCCAATTGGTATTGGTGGATATATAGTGTGTGACTATATATATTTTATGTAAAGTTTAAATAAATTTAAATTAACATTAATTAATTTCTTAATGAAATTTTAACATAATATATTATATATATATTACCTTTATTCTGAGGTAATTCTTCCTATCTACAGAATTTATATACTTGATTGCAGAAGCTACAAGTGAGTTGGAAGAAGTTTGAAGTGTTGAATTGAGGAAGGTTGCTCCACTGGACTCACTAAAAAGTGTCTGCAGCCAATAACTTGGAGTTGCATAAAGCTGATAAGAGTTAAATACAATTGCATCCGGAATCCACCTATATATGTTAATACAAATTCAATATGTTAATAGAAAATATTTACATGTATAAAGTAAGATAAAAAAAATGATGACATTAACGTGAGAAAATAAAAAAGAGGTTGAACTTAATTAATTTCATGATAAAGTAAGTATGAAAATTACTTCAAGTCATTTGCATTTGCAAAAAGCGGTGCATAGCTGACCATGTGGACGAGATCACTGCCAAAGAAAAATAAATGTAAAAAATAATTAAGATGAATAATAAGTAGGATTGTAGATCAAACAAAGTAATTAAGAGAAAATAGTTCACAAAAATCAAAACATGTACAGTTAACTGAACCTGTTCTTTTCTAGTCCAATAAGGAATGCAGCTTCAGCCACAGCAGACAAAAGGCTTCCTTTTTTAGCATCTTCATGCCAAACAGCATACTCACTAACAAACGCCTGTAAAGCAAATAGTACTCAAATTAGTTGAGCATTCGTGTGTGTGTTAACTGAATAAAATCAATAATCCATAAATAATTTACTAAAAATCATAACCAAAACCTTTGGACCGTATCGTGGTGCCTCATCGAACTTGGTAGACTTATAAAACATGTCCTTAGAATTTGTATAAATCTGATTAAAATAAAATTAAGAATAAGTGGCCAAACCAATATCCAAAATTAATATTTTTTTTTTAAATTGAAAATAAATAAAAAATGAAAATTCATGAGTTATATATCTTGGGACAATACATGGAAATCATAGAGATCGGCGGGGTGATTTAACGGCTTTTCAGAAGCATCGCAATTTGAGATTATCTGAATATCTGGATATGCACGTTTGATAGCATCATAGAACTTAAGGTAGTTTCCTGTTCGATCAAAAACACAGAAGACAAATAAGCATAAATGAAATATAATAATTGAATCCATCAAGTATTAAAGATTTTTTAGTTACATAGACAGTCATATAAAGCAAAATTTGACAGCTGGTTTAAGCATTTAACGTATACATAAAATATTAGCCAATCCATTTGGCACATGTAATAATAATAATAATAATAATAATAATAATAATAATAATAATAATAATGATGATGATAATAATACAGGTGCATACCTTGATAATTAGAAAATCTACAATCTTCATTTCCAACACCAACATATCTCAAGTCAAATGGTTGAGGATGTCCCATGGAAGCTCTAAGAGAGCCCCATTGAGATGTGGGAGAACCTCTAGCAAACTCAATGCCATCGAGGGCTTCCTGTTAATTAAATAATATAGTTAATATAAAAATTCATAAAAAATTAAAAAATAAGAAAAAAGATGAAAGAGAAATAGTAAGAAAATTATACTTGCACAAAAGGTAAAATGTCAGCTGTTTTAATTTGGTCGTTATGGCTGAAACCTAAAAGAGATATTAGATTAATTAGAAATCCAAAGAAAAATGTTAATGGTGAGTAGGTAAACTTAAGAACAAAAATAAATATACCATTGTTAAAGACCCATATTGGTAATGCACCAAGATCCTCAGCTAACTGCTCATGGAACAAAAGATATATTAGTTTTACAATTAATTAATGGGGGAAAACATAAGATATTTTAGAAATTAATTAAGGATAATTAATTAATACTTACTTGGAGGCCCTCAAAATAACCCAATCCATCATCAGTCCAATAATTCCAAATATCATTGAAGTGTCCCGGTCTATCCTCCCATGCTCCAACCGTTTCTTTCCACCGAAATGCGTTTTTAAGATAATTTCCTTCAACAAAACAACCACCTAATGCATGCATGCAACAGTTAGGTTAGGAGAAAAAAAACAAACAAACAAACAATAGTGTTATATACGTACATCTTAGACAAACTATTTAATAAATATTACACACGTAAATTCTCGGAAAATAGATGGATACTACACTTTCCATTAAATTGGGTAAAAATAGTTTACCGAAAGAAAAAGAAAGGGAAAAAGAAGTGGGTAAAAATAATATAAAATAAACTTATAATTAACTTTGACATATATACCGGGGAATCTAAGAAATCTTGGCTTCAAATCTGCTACCATTTGAAAAAGGTCCTTTCGGAAACCATGACCCTGTGCATGCCAAGAGAATATTAATGAATTGATGCTCTTAAATGGAAAGAACAAAAATAAAAAATATGCATTAATTGGCAACATTATTCCTGCTATATACGTGCATACCATATAAGTGTCCATGGGCATAGCAGACACTTGGTCTAACCATACAACCCCTCTAGTCTTTGTTGTTATTTGAAGGCTTGAATTATGATTTGTAGCCCTTGCTTTCAGTATAGTCTCCATCCTTCTCCACTCTGAAACGTAATGTCCAAAGGCCCTGCCAATTAACATTCATCAATTAGTACTAATCAATTACTTTTTTATATATATACAATGACAATTAATGTCATGATCTCCAAATTAAAGGATGTTCTCCTCTTACCTGATTCTTCTTGAAGCCAATATTACACCGTCATCAGATCCGACCAATGAAACTCTTAGATCAATTGTGTCCACTGCTTTGACGTAGAATACTACTTTATACTTCTTCCCTTTCTCAATATTCTGATTATAAATAAATATTATAAATGATTAGAAATAAATTTTATTTTTAATTTTATTTATTTATTTTTTTGGTCAAATTCATATGATGAATGATATGATATGACATTACTCACCATGCCCCAATAACCAGGATTAGAGATACCAACACCACCGGGAGGGCAAGATAAGCGCCCTTGGCAAAGAACCTCCATACGTAATGCATTCTTATTACGTTCAAAGCAAGAGGTACGATCAGTTGATACGAGTATCGAGGATTGGTCTCCGATAATTGACCATGGATAAATATTTGAGGGTTCATTATTGCTGCCTCCAGCTTCAAATCCTGAAATATAAATATTTTTATTTAATAAAACTTTTCTTTGAAATGTTGAAATCTCATTGAGCAATATTACTGAAAAGACAACATGAAAACATGAGCAATTGTTTAATTAGTATATGAAAATGATCGACCTCTATTGCTCACAAGCTCTGCCCACAATCCGCCAGCACCAGCATGATTGATCTCCTGCATGCAAAATATATTCAAGCAGTCAGTCCATCACTTTCTAAAATTTAAAATGTGTACGTTCCAATTGCACTATAACATGTACACACTCTAATCAACAACAGGTAAACTCAAGATTCACATTATCCAAAAAATGTAAAAATTATAATTAATAGTAACTTACCTCATAGAATACTCCAAAAAATGTGTCCGGAATTTGCCTTCCAGATCCTATGGAACCATCTACAACAAGTGTTGAGGTTGAGGTCAGGTTACCATCAGCATAGCATTGAAATATAAGAGAACACACTGCCAAATAGTAAAGAAAAGTCTTATCAGAAGAGGAAGAAGACATTGTTCCTAATATCATCTGAACAATTTGATATTTCCTTTCATCTTTCATTTCTGTATATTTATAAAGGAAATAAGATAACATTAGATGAGGAGGATGACGTGTTAATAAACTATATTAAGATAATTAATTAGTCTCTGCACACGTACAGGATAAGAGAACTCAACCGACACTAAATTTAGATCAACTTAAAATGTTCTAGTAACTAGCTTATTTCAACCAGACAGGATAAGAGAAAAGAAAATGGCTGTTTATGTTTTTTTTTTTCTTTTGTTTTTTTTTTGAGTTGTTTGTGTCATGTTATAATATTTACAGTTAGCTTTTTAATAAATCTAAGAAAGCACGAAACTAGGTTCTATATAGGAATCATATTTACGTCAATAATAAGATTAATTATTTTGAATTGATACGATTACTAAAATTGTTAAAACAATCAAATCCATTTCATTTTAGCATATCATGTATATCTAATTTATTAAGTAAGTAATTTAATGCAGGATAATAAGAGATTAAGAATGGAAAATAATATAGCCTAACACATTAGTTAAATAATCTAACAAGATTATTTAAAATGGAATAGAATATGGCCTAATAGGATTCACATTAGATAAATAATCTAATAAGATTACATTATACTATATATGTATTATATAATTGAGAATGGAAAAGAATGATGTTGTTCTTTATCCATCAGCTTACCAAAAGAAAAAAAGATGGAAAAGAACTTGGCCTAATAGGATCCACCTTAGATAAATGATCTAATAAGATTATATTATGCTATCTATTATATATTTCATGTAAACTAGATAATGTGAGGAGAAATAAAGAAAAATATCCTTCGAAACAAACTTTTATCTAATTTTTTTTTAAAAAATTATTCTTTTAACTTATATATACATTAAATATTATTTTAAATTATTAAAAAATTATATAGTTGGGATTTTAAATAAAAAATATTAAAATACATTTGACTAATGATCTATTTTGAATTATTTTTTTACATTTACTTTAATAAATTTACAGAAACGAAAAAATTATTTACACATCTTTTCTTTTCGAACTATCTAAAACTACTAGCAATTAGGGTAATAACTGGATATATGTCGAATTTTTTTTAAAAGTGATCCGGACCCATACTAAACAGGTTAAAGTATCCAGCCCAATAACAACCAAGGGACTGAACAATGAAAACTTAAAGAATAAGAAAATATGTTATCTTGCATATACATAATCACACTGACACACAACTTGATTGAGAGCTAAACAAAACTCATAAGCCTCCTCAATAGCCAACGGCTGAAGGACAAGCACAAGGCGCCTCCAATTAAGCCTACACATCATAGCCTACCAACGAGCATCTTATAAATGAGGTAGGCTGGCAAAGCCACAATATTCCATCAATAAAAATGAAAGCCGTTTTCACCAAAAAAGAAAAAGAAAAAGAATGAAAGCCGCCATTTTAAGGCGACACAAGCAGATAATGCCACAGCTATATAAGGAAGGCTTAAAACTTAGGTATGATCTTCTTCTCCATTATTACTTAAGCTTATTAATCGAATACAAATTTAAGCATTGAAGTTTCTTGCAGGTACCACCTTGTATCTGCCCAAGCCAAGCAAAGACATTTAACATCTGCACAGCCATCTCGCGCAACTACATACGAGATCCCGTCACAATATCACTCAAGCACCATTCAGATCAGGTTCAACTGTGGGTGATCAAGCGCAACATTTTTTGAACTGATCATTGGTGTTGTCGGTGGGGAGCCATAAATTTCTATTCCCACTCAAAAAAAAGAAAACCGGGTTAATATGTTAATATCAAGAACAAAATGTCCAAATCCTCAAATAGATCTCAAATCATCCTAAAAATGCTAGAAGAACATCCATAAGCCCAACCTCAGTGCCTCAAAATGATTAAACTCCTTATTAATTACTTAAGACCTTAAACATCCAAATTCTTGACACTCTCACACAACAAGGCCTCATATTGGAAAATCATGAACGTGAGTTCTAGAAAAGGCAAAATAGCAATGGACATTAGAGGTGGCAACACGGGCTGCCCGCCCTAGCCCGCCAAAAAGCGGGCTGGCCCGCCCCGCCCCGCCATTGAAGGTGGGCTAGATATCTCAACCTGCCCCGCCCCGTTTGGGCGGGCGGCCCGTTAAGCCCGCAACATTTTACACTAAAAATTAAAAAAATAAAAATAAAAATCAGCCCGCGGCGGGCTTGGCGGGCAGCGGATTTGGAAAACTCAGCCCGCCGCGCCCTGTAACAGCCCGTGTTAATCCGGATTGTTAACATACTATCGTATTAAGCCACGCCTAATTAAAATGCGGAATAACTTTTTATTAAATTCAATTATGACGTCATTAAACTTAACCGCTTGATTACTTAATTAATTTCATAGAAATACTGCCTGTATGTAAATTGCAAGACAACTAACTGGAATACCTCATATATAAATAATACGTGAGTATCTAAAGCCACAGGACTACAACACGTAGCCTGGGTCAAAATCCTGATACTTTAATTACAACATAACTAGAAAGACAATAACACAACCATGTGGCATGGACAAACCCCATGCTCACCAAATAAGGCAACAATGCCCAAAAACAGTCTCAACATAAATAGCATAATCAAAGCGGAAAACATAACAGCAGTCAGCATGTCATCATATCAACTCAGCTCTGGCCTCCTGCCACTTGAGCCCTCAACATTACCTGATCCTGAAATAAGCGTCCCCAACCGTGGGGTGAGATCTCTAACAAGAAATCTCAGTAAGACAAGGGGTCCTCAAGGAGTCTCCACCCCAAGCTCACTAACACGTGTAATATAAGTTCAAAAACAGTATTTACAATATAAGTTCCAAAATCATGCGATGCAGCAATTAATCATGCCATGTGTGTTTATCAAATCTACTGGCCAGAGAAATGTAGGAATACGTCTATACCTACATGAGTACATGGATACTACCTGCACCTCACCCACAGCCTCACCATCTTGTATGTACTACATACTCAGGCTTACCGTATAGGTGGACACCACATGCATCTCATAAAAGCACATTGCATATAAATAGCTCAACAACATTTCCAAAACATTAAAGCATGTAACACAGCATGCATAAACCCATCCCCATGGGACATGGTGGAACAACAAAATGGTTAAACCGAGGACACGAAAGCTTACCTTGCAAGCTAGCTATCCAAGCCAAGAGTCCAACCACTCACAAGTCCACAAACAGCAGTATCACAATCTGATATGGACCAATAACACATCAATATTTATGCATCACAAGCATACAACTTAAAGACTACGCCTTTCCTTTACGTTTTACGTCTTAAGGCTTCCAACAAAGCCATAAGCCCTTAATCACATGATTCTGACTTAGTTCATTAATTACAGAAGTTCAACTTCCTTAATCTAGGGTCCACACACACCCATTAGCTTACTGTTCACACAGCACGGCTACTGTTTTGTGAGAACCTAGGATATCCGGATATCAGAAGGGACATATCCGGATATGTCATATCCGGATATCACACTGACCATATCCGGATATCACATATCCGGATACACAGGTCCCATATCCGGATATCAATATCCGGATACCATATCCGGATACTGATATCCGGATATCTGTTCGACAAATATCCGGATATCTCACGACAGAATGCAGTTTCTGCATTTCGTGAATATCCAACCCAAAGATCCAACTTTTAACACATGTACACGTTAAAGCATGCATCTTTAATCCATTTTAGGTTCATATACCTTATACCCTATTGTTTACTCATTAAACATGGCCAAGACATCAACTTTAAGCATCAAAACTTAAGATCAAAGGTGAGGGAACTTACCAAAGCTCAAAACAGAGCAAGGTGTGCTCTTGGAGCTCTCCCAAGGTTCCTCAACTCAGGTCACACCAGGGTGCACGAAAGTGACAACACAAAGGTGGGTTCTTGCACCACAAGATGGCTCCTTGGTACCACCAAAACCAAGCCAAAGGTTCAAGTCACTCAAACTCACCAACTCAGCCCATCAACCTCACACACAGCAGCTGAAACACAGCCAAGAACACTCCTTTCACTCTCACAAGGATGATCACAAGTGTTTATGAAGAGGAAAGGGAAGAAACCAAGCAAAAAGGGGAAGACTTGGCCTCAAGAAGGTGAGGAAGGCAATGGAATAGTGCCTCACACCTTCATGCAGCAGCCACTCACGTAGGGAAAGAATGTGTCTAGGGTTTTGTGCCCTTAATGGGTCTATTTATAGGCACAAGGCCACACACGCGCAGTATTAGCCTTAATAGCAAAGTAAAAGATCTTGATCTCAAACTTTAGAATATAGACCTACGCATTTTTCTAAGATTTTTCATATTTTTATTTTATTTTTCGGAGCACCTTTCCGGTACGCGCTTTTCCATAGCCAGTATCAGTTCTGACATCAGATTACGTCATTTTGACTTGAAACTTGTTTTACATGTCCTACATAATATTCTAGTAATTATCATGCATTCGTTATAATTTTCCGGGATACTTTTCCGGTACGCATTTATACCGAGTAGCAGAACCGGTATCTGCGCTTTTCTTCCGAAAAACGACTTTCAGCATTTTTACTCACTCAGTATAATTATCTAAGCTCATTAATAATTATTAAGGTCAATTATGGAATTATTTCCTAATTATCATAATTAGTTTACTAATTACCTTAATTAGCGGTGCGGGTTCTTACACGCCCCGTTTGGCGGGCGGGGCGGGCTCGGACCGTTTTGCCAGCTCTAATGGACATTGGCAATTGGTATTACGTCATCGCAATTCGCGATGAAAATTACAACCAACACGCTATTGTGAGGGAATCTTACCCAATTTTCTATCACTATGCAATTCCTAATAGGGGTGTTCATCAGCTGATCCAAACCGATTCAAACTGCGGACAACGAATCGAAAAAAATCGCAAATTTTAATTCTATTGGATTGGTTTTCGGATTAGTTGATGAAAATCGATCCAATATATTAATTTTTCTCTACCTACTTGAGTTTTTCTCTAATCATAGCTCGAAATTTCTAAACCTAAAACTCATTAACCCATTAACTAGACCCAAGAAAAAACCTAATCATATCTTATCAATAAAATTTCATCTTTGTAGAGCTTTATTTCTCATTGCCCAACAAAAAAAAACTCATTATCATTTACTGTTTACCGATGCTTTTGTATTTCAGAAAAAAATTACACAGCCAATATATACAAAAGATATTATTTATACAATAATCATGAAAAAAAATTTAGGATTTTCAAAAAAATCGAAAATTGATCCAATCCAAACCGGAACAAAAAATGAATTGGATCGGATCGGATTTGAAAAAAAATTTCAAAGGGAAATAATTGTATCAGATAATTTTTGTTTCCAATCCAGGAACCCCTAATTCGTGATATTTTCGTTGTGATAAGGGGCTTAATGGTGATTTAGTTAGTTAATTATTTGTGAGGATTTTTTAAGGGTCAAAGATAAAATATGAAACAAGTCAATTTTATTTATGGTAAAAAAAAAAAAAAAAAAAAAAAGTGGAGTCTGTCTTCACTTTCTCGAAATAAGACGGGGAGGTTTTGTCGGAACAATTTGTTCAGTTTCTCTCTCTCTCTCTCTCTCCCTTCAGAAAAGCAGAAAGACAGAGCAATTCCTATCACAATGGCAGATCAACTCTCCGATGAACAGATCTCTGAGTTCAAGGAAGCATTCAGCTTGTTCGATAAGGATGGCGATGGTATGCACGTCTAGATCTATAATCTAGTTGTCTTTTTCTTTTTTTGGTTTCTCATAATAATATTTCTCATAATCAGGGCCTTGCCATTGCTTTTATGATTTATAGAAATAGCAAAAGTTATGTTTGGTTTTCGTTAATTTTTACAGAATTTATTCATTTATTTCAAAAAATAAAATAAAAAAAACAAAAAATCCAAAGATGCAAGGATCTGAAAAACCTGGGTAAGAGCTATATTCAGAACCCCAATTCCTCAATAATTTGGAAAAATAAAAATTAGCAGATTGAAGAGGCATTTGAAACCTTCTCTGATTGTATTTTTGACATTCCTGTGAATATTTATATAGTTTGTGTGTACCTAGTGAGAGAATGTGCTTAATTAGGAGGCTCTTGTTGATTTGTGCATTGTGTGTGATGCTTGCAGGTTGCATCACAACCAAGGAGCTTGGAACTGTTATGCGGTCATTAGGTCAGAACCCAACAGAGGCAGAGCTCCAAGACATGATCAATGAAGTAGATGCTGATGGTAACGGTACAATCGATTTCCCCGAGTTTCTAAACCTTATGGCAAGGAAGATGAAGGATATTGATTCTGAGGAGGAGCTGAAAGAGGATTTCAGAGTTTTTGACAAGGATCAGAATGGTTTCATTTCTGCTGCTGAGCTGCGCCATGTGATGACCAACCTTGGGGAGAAGCTAACTGATGAAGAAGTTGATGAGATGATTCGAGAGGCTGATGTTGATGGTGATGGCCAAATAAATTATGATGAATTTGTTAAGGTCATGATGGCCAAGTAGTAATCACAACCCGAATGAGAATTTGGGGTTAAAATAGGACAGAGACAATGAAAATAGGACAAGGTTGACTTTGTGTAGTACAACTACTAGTCCTAGCTTAATGTCTTTTCTTCTTTCTACATTTTTATTTGATGGTTTTGAATCCAATCTTAACGACATTTAGTGGTTAGCTCTGCTGCTAATGGTTGTGATGGAATGGTGTTTTTTTAGTTTGTCTTGTGACTGTGTCTCTCATGTTTTAATGTTTATTTTCACTTTGCTTTCTTCCACTCCTAAGTTTTGGTCTCATGTAGAACACTGCTTCCTGGAATTCAATCTATAATGCTGATCCCAGTTACACACTGCTGAAGATTTCTTTTCCTTTTTCTGTTTGTGGCTGAGATCTCAGCTTATTTGGTTAATCTTTTGCCCTTGAGATATAAACATGGTTAGATCCAGTGGCAACTCAGCTGGACCCGATTTAACCTACCCAAAGGGTAGTACTGGGTTCACACTAGTTGCCTACACAATCAATGTGGGACTCCTAACATTGCCACCCCTTTAATGCCGACATCCACAGCGGCTTTCACTCTGACCCGGTGGTAGCCTTTTCCTCCTTTGGGAAGCTTCACCCATTTATCAGGTAGCCCTTTCCGGGCTTCGACTCTCAATGAAAGCACCAAATGATAGGAACCCATGTGATCATCACCCCAAAAGCTAGCTCAAAGGGTGGGAGTGCCCAAGGCGTTATAAATCTCACACTAGTTGCCTACACAATCAATGTGGGACTCCTAACAACTATCTACTAGTGACACACTGTTGAGGATGTTCTATTTCTGTTTGTGGTTGAAATTATGATCTAAGCTTTTTTCGTTATTTAATGTCCTTGAGCTATCAATGTTGTTGTCTCCAATTAAAAAAAAAGGGTGAGATGATCATTGCATTAATATGCTACATGTCTGGTTGATGACTTGGAATATAAATGATATTTGACCTGCTACCGCAGGATACTTTACTGAACATGGTAGGGAGATATTTGATTAAGTGTTTAAAAACATGGCTAACTTCAAATTCATAAAATCTCCCTACCCGATTAGAATCATGATGGGAGTTGGTATGGTACTCATAAAGGACATCATATCCGGAGTTATACAATATTTGTGGTTGTTAAGTTTACTTATGTTGAAAAAAATTATTAAAAGAATCAACTAACAATAAATGATTGACAATTTGGCTCATGTTGGGTGGTTGCAATGGAAAATTTGAGAAAGATTCACCTCGATCAGCATACTAGGGACATCGTTCGAAGGTTCGGGTGGTCAAAGGAAGCTGCGATTATCATCAGAATGTCATAGTGGAGGCCATGGCTTAAGCAAAATATGCGATGAAGAAAATGGAGGCCATGTTCTGTGCCTTCATCTAATTTTTATTTTATTTTTTTATGAAATTTGTTTTAAATTTTGAAAATATTTACCAACCTAATCACCGGACGATCTACCTTGAATTTGATTAGATTGGTGTAATTTGTATTGTTAAAAAATTAAAAATTAAAAATTAAAACTGAACTGATCCAAAACATTTTAATCATTTTAAACTTCATTTCTCATAGAACTCGATCCATCACCATCCCTAACGTAAATGCATGATAAAATCTTCCCTTGAAGATTTTCTAATGCCAAAGGGTTTTTTTCTTTTCCTTATGCAAAAACTGGTGGTCGTTTTACGCATGGAGTGGCGGAGCTTGAACTAAAATTTTGAGAGTTAAAATAAATACTTAATGTATAATGAAATTTATTGCAGGAGTCTGATGGAATTAACTTTTTAGGAGAATTTGCTTAAAAACTTAATACATAATCAACCCATCACTTTTTTATTTTTGAATTTTTTTTCCTTCGATTAATTTATTTAGTTATAGTTTTTCTATAATTTTGGTGAGATTTAATTTTTTTTATGCTGATTATTCATGAATTTGTATTTAGATTTATACTACCTCTAATTTTGGTTTGATTTGTTCGGGAACAGAAAAGGCTGGGACAAATTGATTCACTGATTAATTCATATATGATTGTTCAATACGATTCTCAAAGTCAATAGCAAGACACTATTGTCTATTGGATTACGAAGATGTTTATTACAAATCACACTTTTTCTTACAATTATCACTTCAGTATATGTATAATTAGAGTCTAGATGTAAAAAAAAATAAGATAAAAAGATACCTTCAGGATGTGTTTGGTTCAGGCTTTTGATTTGGTTCCTCATCCAAATGTAATTGGCATTCGACGATTCCTTTGTTTGGTAGACAGAATCCAAAAATTGTGTCATGCTTCTCTTTTCCCCATCCTTTGATAAGCACGTGAAAAACGAAAGGAAAATCACTAGAATTTGACCAATTCGAGTGAGGTATTCCTAGAAAAGAATGGGCGGCCCCAAAAAGGTGAACGAACACGTTACCATATTACCTAGGTCAAGTACACATGTCTATAGATTCAAAAATTAAATTAGGAGTTGTTTTCGGTATTTCAACACATTTATCCATCATTATTTGACCATCAACCAGACAAAACACAATATTTAACTCAATTTTTCTGGTAAAAATTTAGCCAACCAAACAATTTTTTTTTTTTTACTTTCCTACCATATTACTGATAATTGCATTTACTTAATATCTCCTCTACCAATCACCCCGTAGAGTATTACCATATATCATTCTTTTAAAAAGAAGATTGTGCAGAGGTCGGTTTCAATAAAAAAAAATTTCAATCCCAACCCAACCTAACTGATCTTTCATAAATGGGTCGAGTCCAAAAATTACCCCAACTGACTGAGCAATACTCTTTCCCAAAAAGATCAATATTACCAAAGGTTAAGTGCAACTGAGGATAACACAAGTTCAAAGACAACACAGTTCAAATTTCATCCATTTACTTCCCAAAGTGAATTATTCATTATGAAACAAATGCTGAACCCACATTTCCCCTCCCCCTTCCCTTTTTTTTTCTCTCTATCAAATTGCAACACTATGCCACAAATACAAAGTTCAATTTTTGAACAACTTCATCACAATCTTTTCAAACTTTTCTTTCTAGCATCTATCTTCTTCTTGTCTGCCTGAGCTTTTGCTTGTCCACCTTCCCTCTTCTTTAGTGGTGGTGCAGGAGCAGCGGAAACTACTGCAGCAGCACAAGAACCATTAACAACCGTCTCGTTCATAACAACCGCCGCCTGTTCCTGACTGTTTCCTCTTGTTGCAGTGGTTGTTGAGGGCAACGGTGACACCGCAACACTCGGTGGTGGTGCAGTTTTAATGTCATCACTAAGCACTGAGGTGTTAGTCTGATCAACATTAAGAGCAGTCGTTGATTCAGATATAGCTCCACTTTTAAACTTGGGCTTCGGTTTTGCATGGATTCCTGTATAAATCCTGCATTCCACAACTAAAGCTCCTCAATTACGCACCCATTATAGGAAAACTTATACAAATCAAAGAGGTGGGGGGAAACTAGCATGGAAACTAGGCCCCAAAGGGTTTTATCAAACTCAAGAAAATTTATCAAACCCAAGAAAAAAAAAACCTAAATTTAGAATCAAGAATAGTGTACCCCTCAATAAACATCAACTGAATGAAATAACTCAAATTTCAAAAGAAATAGAGCTAAAGAAACATAGCTTCAACCAGACGGTCAAAAGGTAACTTAAACGAGGTAGTCAAGATAAAAAGTAGATAGATAAGTGTCTAGCGGAACTTAAGCAGGTAAAGAAAGACAATCAGTTATTTAAAAAAAATAAAAAATCATTTGCCACTAAAGACTCCAGAACATGGTTAAACTTAATAAGCAATCAAAGTCTTAACATTAAATATTCAAAATTCCCATACAAGAAATTAATTGACAGATATAGCATCATTGGCTTAACTCACCTGGCATGTCTAGCATACTCCTCATAATTTTCAAGCAGTAGTTTGCCAGCCTGTTCATTTAGAGCTGATTCTGGAAATGGTTCAATCAATAGACACCTAACAACCTGTTCATTATGGGAATCAATCAAAGTTATCAAATGCCGATTGCGGCGTGTCGTGACCAACCCCGAAAAATGCTATAGCGCTATAATGTATTGCGGTTGCGGAAATAGCGGAATAGATAGATGATATAAATAATGACCAAAAAAAACATTTTTTAAAGGCAGATATAGCAGAAATGACAGAGAAAGACGCAGATATACTAAAAAACCCTTAAAGAATTTCTGTTATACATTTAAATTTAGAACAAAATTGACATTTCGCCTTATGACGGCAATATAGCTACGATTTGGCCGCAAATGCGATCGCAATGACTGTTATTGCATTCAGGTGCGGTGTGGCGCGGTTTCTTGCGGCTAGGCACCACAATGCCCATACAGCGCGTCCCGCGCATAGTTATCAAATGCGGATTGCGGCATGATGCGGCCAACCCTCAAAACCGCTATAGCGTCATTGCGGGTTGCGGTTGCGGAAATTACGGAAAAAATATATATATATTTATATATATATATATATATATATATATATATATATATATATGTAACATAATAAATTATTAAAAAAATAATAACACCTAAAAAAATACAAATAATACTTTACTGTTTTACCTTAGTTACCTTTTAATGATGCATTTTTTTTTTTTGGGATACAAAAATAGTTTTACCCTCTGTTATTGTAACCAGGTTACTTGGTTACCGTGACTTGTGAATCATTTTTCTGACAAATGTACTTTTCTTTGAATGAAGATAGATCAAAATCTGACAAATGTACTTTTCTTTGAATGAAGATAGATCAAAATCTCTTTGTTTCTGACTTTCTCTCTTTTTCTCTTTCATCCGTTCTCCCTCACAATTTCTCTTTTTCTACTTCATCTGTTCTCTCTCTCTCTATTACTATTTTTCTCACTTTTTCTCCTTTTCTCCGTTATCTGCTTTCTCTCTCTCTCTCTCTCACTCTTTCTCTCACTCAAAGCTTTGCTTCTTCGTTCAGGGCTTCCGCATTGAACTTCAATACTATAAGAGAGAAGTAGAGAAGGGAAGAAACGAGCGCGATAAAGAGAGCATGAGGCAGAAGACAGACACACAACATAGAGGCAAAAAGGGAGAGTGGGTTAGGGTTAAAACCATAAAAAGGAACTGTTGCGGCGAGATTTGGCCGCAAATGCGGCCGCAACGACCGCTATTGCGATCTAGTGCGGCACGGCGAGAATGGTTGCGGCGAAACTCCACGAAGCGCAACTGGCACGGCTTAACTACTATGGTCTTGCGGCGCAATTAACTACTATGGAATCAATCAATGTTAATAAATACAAAGACCAATAAGCAAAACTAAATTCAATATGAATCAGGAATATCCAGAAAGCTCTCCTGTAAGCAGACAGATCAAAGGAATGAATAAGATTTCGCTAACAAGGACAGCCAAAACACTTACAATAAGAACATGTCGTAACCCAAGGCTAGGATTCCAATCCTTTTTAAGTGTGTTGACACAAATCTCTCCGTTGATTGCAATATTTGGATGGAAAATCTTAGTCAGGAAAAAACCTGCATCATCATATTCAATGGCTTCACAACAGTGTGGAAAAACACAAAAAATATATGTGATCTTTCCAAGTAGGAAAAGTGAACAATACAGGACTATAGGCCAAATAAATGTCTTTTGGTTGAATAAACAATAGATTCGATCCAATAAGAAAGTTCAAAACAAAAACAAAAACATGAGCAAGTTAAAATTCCAAAGGAAATAACTAACAATAAAATTCTGTCTTAATTAACAACGTAACTAGAAGATTGTACCTTTAGGTGGAGAGTGAGGAAAATCACGGGACAGAAGCAACTTCATGCGGAAAACTCCATTCTCATAAGGAGTCCCAGCTGCAAAAATATATTACTCTATTTCAGCTTGAGCTCTTTACCTAACGCTCAACCGTAAACATAAAAGTTACTTGCCTGGGCCTTCAATGTCAGCATATATTATTGAAAAATCATCATCATTTACAATGACTTTAATGCCCTCCGGAGGGGATTCATCAAGATTTTTCAACTCCTTGGCAAGTTGCTTTATTACATTTGGCGGAAGATTTTCATTAGTGGCCTAAAACAAAAGCACCATGCTACAATGTAAGAATATTAAACACCCAAAAAGGAATCAAACAACTGTGACAAATTTATGGCATATAAATTCGTAAAAGACGCATGATCCACATCAAAATAGCTCCAGTGAGTCATTTAAGCAAAGAAATGCTTACCATCAGCACAAAGGCACCCGCACTCTCTCTTTTGTTCTGTCACTGAGGAAGAATGAACAATTAACTGAATTATCAGATTTGCAACTCAGAGCAAAGGATGGAATCAAACCAAAGTGCAAGTGCCAGCAAAGGTATTCCTGATCACGAATGAGTGAAAGTATTATGTAAGCTCAGGTCATTTTCGCTTATTATTATTGCACAAACATGGGATTCACACAAGAAAATATACTAGAATAGGCAGTACAAGGAAATGCTGGATGTAAACTCGCCAATCATAATTAGTTGTAAGACAAAACAACAATCTCAAAAAACCTAAAGCAATATCATTGTATGAAGACCATTATTCCATTTCTAGCCATTCCCCATGAGAAAAAACCAACAAAGTTCAAATAAGCAACTGTGAATTGTTGTGACCTTATTATCATTTTCCACAACCAAAAAAAAAAAAAAAAATCTTTAACCAATTTCTGTACTCTACACCCCCACCCCCTCCTGTGCAAAAAAGAAAAAGAAGTGAACAAATCAATATATGCATTAACACACGCATACAAGAGCACAACATGAAATCTAAAAGGTTAATCCCCTTCGCAGACACTTCTACACACCACACAACAGAAAGTTAAAAAAAATTGAACATCAAGTCTGCTTTAGAAGTAGAATCCAAATATAAGCAGCCCTCCCAGTAAGTGAAACCAATTTCGTAAGGAAAATCCCACATAGGAAAAAAAAATGCTACTCACAAAGAGCTCCTGAACATGAATTTATCACATTTACCCCCAAAACCCTTAAATATACAAACCCCAACTTCCCCCTTCCCACAAAAGAAGAAAAAGACTAAAAAATAAAAATAAAATAAAATTGAAAGACCTCTTTTTTAAAACAGAAGAGACCC
The DNA here is from genome assembly GCA_032173675.1 of Gastrolobium villosum. Taxonomy (NCBI): domain Eukaryota; kingdom Viridiplantae; phylum Streptophyta; class Magnoliopsida; order Fabales; family Fabaceae; genus Gastrolobium; species Gastrolobium villosum. The sequence goes on along the minus strand of JAVKPL010012314.1, from coordinate 2,476 downwards.
AATCACAATGGCAAAACCCTAACGGGAAAAATGAAAACCCCAGAATCTTAATATTCCTAATCTAGCATGAAAGAAATCACACCCCAACGAATATTGCTTATCGGATTGGAAAAGCATCATTCACAAGCCATGATATCAAATAAAAAATCTGGGATATCATCGAAACCTTCAATTCAACACAGATTTTGACTAAAAAAAAAAACTTACAGAGTTAGACACAAAATGCAAGACCCACAAACGCAAAATCAAATGGAAATGCATGAAGTGCTAAACCCAGAAGAGGATTCACCTTCAGAGAACAGAACCTTTGAGGGTGCGAGAGGAGAGAGAAGAGGGAGTGAGAAAGAGAGCGATCCCTCCTTGGAATGAATGATTGATTGATTGGTGGAACTACGAGGATATAAAAATTCAATATTTATTCGTGAAGTTAATTAATTATTAATTAAAAAATTGTAATAATTATTCGAAGCATTTGGATAGATTAATTAATTCATTAATTGCTTAATCAGAAAATTAGGTCTGAAAATTATGATTTTGAAATGACCTGTTGCTAGCCCAGATCTTCTGGATTTATAGACGTTGGATTCGTCGTGTCTACCTCGAATGCGAAGGCTTCCCACGCGCTCTGTTATCGCGCGTGAATCACACGCTTTTTTCTCATGGTATGTTTAATTAACGGTACAATGGTTTGAAAATGAAGTACTTTATACTTTTATTCAATGTTCGATTCGGTGATTAATTGCGCTTGAGGTATTGCATTATTGGATGAATCATGATATGATAATTATATATAATTTTATAATTTATATTAAAATCATAAGTTTTAAATATCTAAAAAAATAAAAATTTCAAATATTTTAATATTAAAAATAATAAATTATATATTATTATCTACTAAAGATTTGAACAAAAATATAATGATCATGATGGACAGGTTCAATAAATGATATCTCTAACTATAAATTAAATCAAAATTTTTTCATAGTGTAGAATTTAAATAATATTAGTGTTGTAGATACATAACCTATGTAAGTCAATAAGTAAAAAATTTAAATATGTTTTCACCAACAACAAAAAAAATTTAAATATGTACATTATGATTTTTATTTTATTTTTTAAAGTATTTTTGAAATTTTTTTTTCGGATCGGGCCGGGTCATCAGTTTTCACAAAAATTGGCCGGGTCGCACTGATTTTGATGCATAACCGGTCCGCTGCTTCATCCAAACTGGTTATATGATCGATTCACCAGTTCCTGCATCAACCCAATCGGGCCAGTCCGATTTTATTAACATTTCTTTTATTATCCTGTGTTTTTTTTTCTAGATCAAGCTTGCTCAGTGATTAATTGGAGTGTGTATGTTAGGAGAGTGTGTAGTGTAGGGTGTTGTGTTCAATTTCTTGTAACTTCTAAAAAAAAGTAATGGTTTAATTTTTCAGACATATAATTATAATATAAAAACCATATATTAATAATACTGCAAATTTATTTTTGTATGATTATGATTAGGGGTGAAAGTAGGCTGAGCTGGGCCGAGCTTTGCCCCGTGCAGCCCAAGCCTATGTAAAAAAATTTCAATTTGGCCCGGTCCGATAGCATAGTACGAGTCTAACTGTTAGCCAGTCTTGGCCCATTTATAAAAAAACAAATGGCCCGGCCCGGCCCGTTAGCCTGTTAATTTTTAACTCCCAAGTAGACCATGAATCAACTCCACAAAATACTCAAATTCTATTTTTAAAATAAAATGATAATCTTAACATCCAAACAGAACCATGAATCACAACAATAACTAAAAAAGTCAATCCATATTATGTAAATTAAAATAACTACATAAATACAACACATCATAATTACTACAAGAGTAGCCAAAAACTTATCTTCATCTTTTCTCGCCTGCAAATACAATTCCAAGGTTACATAAGTTGGCAAATAATTTGTAAATGTAGAAAAAAAAACAAGAATAAAGAATAGAAACAAAAAAAACCAAGATTAAGAAACAAAAAAACCTTTTAATAGATTCACATAGGCAATCTCACGTGCTGAGATGTTGGTTCTTCCTACATAAAATAAGGAGTAACTCTAGTATATTAAACAAATGGGCCGGCCTTAGAGGCTCGTGGGCCAGGCTTCATATATAACAATCCGACCCAATTATGTAATCAAACCTTTACACCAGCCCAAGTCCAGCCGGTCAAGTAAAAAGGCCGAGCCAGACCAGGCCACTAATAGGACGGGCCGTAGGCCCCTGTGGGCCGGTCCGGCCCAGTTTCACCGCTAGTTATGATTTAATACTTTATATTTATTTTCATCTTTGTATGGTTATGATTTATCATATTTCATGCTTTCACTTTAAATATGTGGAATCATACCATATAAAGATGGAAATAAATATAACCGTTGAATCAACATAATCGATCTAACGGTGAGATTGATTGGTAGTAACATGGTAGTTACACAACTTGATTGTTACAATATC
>JAVKPL010012313.1:0-61037 GCA_032173675.1 Gastrolobium villosum | reverse complement strand
ACATTTACAATCTTGACATATAAATATGCATATTTTGATGTTGCAGAAATAATAATAAAAAATAAAATCATATCAAGTTATAAAACAGAATAACAAAACAAGTAACAAGCTATCGGGACCGCAGCCAACAACAATTCGAAAAAGCCACTTGCATGCAAAGAAATCTAGGGCATAAAGTTACATAACAATTGGGTAACCTAAAAGAAAAACAAAAAAACAACGGGCTTGGCGGGCTAGCCCGCCCCGTGGCGGGCCGAGCCCAGCGGGTTGGCGGGCTGGTGGGTTGAAAAACTCAACCCAGCCCGCCCTGTTTAGTGGGGGGCGGTACGGGCCAGCCCGACGGGCTCAGCCCATTTTGCCAGCCCTAGTAATATGCAGCACCCAGCCTCTAACTTGATTCAGTATGTTATCGTGAAATTGGATGATTAGAATCTTTCACATTCATAGAGAGGGAACGTGAATTTGAATCATCTCCTATGCCTAGACAGACTTGTTAGAGATTTTGTTGGGGTGGCCTGGCGTAGGATGTGTTCCTAGTTTTTCTTGGTTGTTGTTTTCGTTTCCTGTTTGATATATATATATAAAAAAAAAAAGTAAAGTCTCATCTAGATCCGTAACAAAAAAATATGGTTTGTTCTTTACAAATTAAAAGTAAACTTTTGATTTCTCTACAATATCAGTTCATTGCAAATGTGGACCATCAGAAATTCAATTGAGTCCCAATTTATTCACTAAAAAAGGACTACTATGGGTATTTTTTTTTTAATTTTTTTGGTAAGCTACTATGGGTATTTTTTCAAAGGACAAAGTGAGGACCATTTTTTTTAAGGGGCCCAAAATAGGATTTACTCAAAAAAAAAAAAAACTCTTTAATAAAGAATTTGCTTTTTCACACCACCAACGTGATACTATTTATTTACTCATAAAAAAGGAAGAATAATTTGTAATATAACGTACAAACTATTTATTGATTGTTAATCACCATTGAATCAAAGACAGAGAATGTTAAAAAGATTTTGAAAAAAGTGAAAAGGTTGATCCAATGGTGATTAGATAGGTAGTGAGATGGTAGTAGAAAATTTTGGTAGAAGAATATCCCTCCTCTCTTATTAAACAACTCATATTTCTTGATTGTTAATAAAGGTGTCAAAATGAGTTGTAGTTTGTGGGGTCAACCCGTCAAATTCTATATCTGGCCCTGACTCACCAAATTTACTTTATGGCAGGGTCATTACTAACCTTACCCTTACGTTTTGTTTGAGAGTTGGTTTTAGGGGAGGAAGGGAAGAAACAGAGAATTTTTTAGTAAGCTCTCCCCTTGTTTAGGAGTTTAAAAAAAGGAGGGAAAGAAATTGGGGATTTTTACTAAACCCTCATTTTTCTAAAATTAAAGTTCCCCCAAATTTGGGGTTTAAGGGGGAGAAATATTAAAAATTACTTATTTACCCTTAATATTAAAATGTAAAAACTACATAAATGTGAATCATCTTTAAACGTGAAATTATTAGAAAAGAATCAAATACCGACAAAATCTATCGACAAAAAAATATTTTGCCAAAAATAGTGATAAATTCTTTGATGAAAATCATATACGTCACAATTTTTTCGTCAAAACTAAAGACGAAACAAGATTTTGTCATAATCACTGACATAAATTTTTTACGAGAAATATTTCCATCAAAATTTTCCGCAAAAATATTCGACAAAAAATATTTACATCAGAATTTGAGACTAAAAACATTTATTCAAAAAATTTTACAATTTTTTTTTTGTCAAAATTCTATACAAAATCTAAATTTCGTCAAAATATTTCACAAAAAACATATTCATCGAAATTCTTGATGAAAAATATTTCCATCAAAATTTTCAATGAAACACATTTCATCAAAAAATCTTGCCGGAAAAAAATTTCATCAAAATTCTTTACATAATTTACATTCCGTTAAAAGTTTTCGACGGAAACATTTTCGCTAAACTTTTTGACAAAAAAATTACGTCGAATATTTAAGGAAACACATTTCCATCGAAAATTTTCGACGGAAAATATTTTAGTCAAATTTTTTGATAAAAAATATTTCCATCAAAATTTTCAACGTAACACATTTCTATCAAAAAATTGCAACAAAAATTTTTTCCGTAAAAAATTTTGACAAAAATATTTCGATTAAAATGTTTGACGGAAAAAGTACTCTTTCAAAATTCTTTATAAAATTTAAATTTCGTCGAAAGATTCGAATGAAACATTTCCCTCAAAATTTTTGATAAAACAATTTCCGTCAAAATTTTCATCAGAACACATTTCCATCGAAATTTTGAACGGAAAATATTTCGTCAAAATTTTTGAAGAAATATTTTTTTTGTTTAAAGCATTTCATGGAGGAAACCATTTTCGTCAAAACTTTTGACAGAAACTAAATTTTGATAGAAAATCTGATTTTGTAAAAAATTTCATTGGAGAAAAAATTTCTTCGCTTCTCGAAGAAGAGTATTCTGACGAAAAAATAATTTTGTGACAATTTCGGTAGCTTGCAGCGTATAAATTTCATAAAAAATATGATCTTTTTTAATATTGTGAAAAGTACACAAATAATTTTGTTTAGCAAATTTAAATTTAATTTAATTTAATTTGTAAAGTACAATAATTGTTTTAAATGGGATACCCTCCAATCTCATCCCCTTCCTTCCCCTCTCTCCCCCTTGGATCTCCTTCCTTCCCTTCCCCTCCAAACTCCCAAACAAAGCCTTAGTAAACTATTAATCCAAGAAGCTACAATCCACCTCTTCTTAAGAATTATCAAGGAATATGTTAGTATAAGTAAATAACTAACAAAGTTGAATTGATATTGTTTCAAAAAAAAAGTTGAATTGTGTTATGGGCTGGACTCAGGCCCACGCTGCACCTCGGCCCAAAGCCCACGCTGCACCTCGGCCCAGCCAAGCAAACCCTAGAGCCGGGCTATATAAGGCAGGTAAGCAGAGCAGTAAGGTACACATTTTCTAATCCTAAACACGATAGATCACACACACACCTTGAAGGCATACGCCTAGGTCAGTGTCAGTGATCCACGTTCCTCCCAGGTACCTAATCTATAGGTATCTAGAGAGAAACACCCGTATCCAAGATCAATCATCCAACCTACGTTGGACACATCTGCCAACAGCCAGAGTTTGATTTTCCTACCGTAGCTCGGCCAGCTGGCTTTGCATGAGATCCTTCTCGGACACTATTTCGGAGTGCTTCTCGAGCAGGAGGGAGTACGGTTTCATCAGGGAAGCCGCCTTAAAAAGATATTGCTCGGCTTTCTACAGCTCTTCAGCTTCGGCCTTCGAGGGAGCAGGAGAGCCATAGAAAGAGGGAGGAGCGCGCGTCACGCCGCGAAGCTCGGCAGTGACCGCCATCTCCCATAGGGAACCCCTCCTTAAACCAGCAGGCAGGGGGGAGGGTGGGGCGCTACCCCTCGCAACAGACACCACAGCCCGGGTGGTGCCACCAGTAGCAAAGGGGGTCTCCTCTGGTTCCCCATCCAACCAGTTCTCACCATCAAGGGTCAGATCCAAAACGGATGTGCCATGATGGGGCTCAGGGTTGGACGAACCCGCACCTGGGGAAGGGGCAGCAACCTTCGTTTTCTTCGATGGAGGAGGACGGGCTACACCTTTACCCCGTAAAGCCCGGCAGTAATCAGGCACATCATCTGAGTTAGGGTTCATTGTTAAACCTGGCAAATAAAAGAAGCAAGGTTACCAGCACAACCAAGGAGATATCAGTCCCGAAAACAAGATGAAAACGACAAGTAAATAAAAAAAAAATGTTGGAAAGCATACTGGGCTGATCGCTTGCAACATAGGATTTGGCAACCAAGGACGCAGCACTCATATGACCCTGGGTACGGATATGGGTTAGCAAGGTCTTGGCACTGAGCTTTTCCTCGGCAGATAAGGACAGCCTATAGTCAGCCGACTTACGGAGATAATGCTGGTGGGACCAATATAATGGGAATTTTCCCTCATCTTTTTCCCCAACAAACCACGGCTTCTCACCGGCCTCGGCCACGACCTTGAAGTACGCGCCTTTGAAATTTTTGAATGAGTCGCTGTATACAGAGAACAATCTCCTGGAAGGCTTACTAATGCGACCCCGGATGCTGGCCCAACCCTTCAACCTGGGAGGTTCAGAACCGGAGCGCGGGGTATAAATATTGAAAAAATACATAAAAAGGGCAACAGAGCAATTCACGGACAGGGATACGCAGAGTTGCTCGAAGGCAACAATGTATGCCCATCCGTTGGGATGAATTTGAGTGGGAGCTAGAAGAAAATGGTTTAAAAGGCATATTATGGAGGGGGAGAAAGGAAAGCGAATACCGATCTTTGTGATCAAATCTCGGTAAAAAAAGAAAAAGGGAGGCTCTTGCGGGTTCCGACCCGAACACACCGGCTCATCTTCCGCTGGGCAGAAAGTGTTAAAACCTACCGGGTTGCCAATGGGTAACCCGGATATTTCCTCTGTGGTCATGGAGGATCTAAAGCTAAGAACCTCCTTTGTCACCCAGGGGAATTGCCGACGTAGATTGATACCCACTGGGGCAGAACCTTCTTCAACCACAGCGACCTCGGCTTCTAGCTCGTGATTGGATGAAGTAGTCTCCATGTTGAATTCTGCAGAAGGGGACTCCATAAGAACCTAGAACAGCAAAATGGGTGGATTAAAACAACAAAAGAAGTAAGTACACGCACCTGAGTTAAATAAACTACAGTGTGAAGAGCTCGAAGAACTATCTGAAGAAGTCATGGGAACTGAGGTTCTAAGTCCGGGATGGTCAGAACAACTGCCTAAGACTAGGTTCGCCATGAAGTCATTACCATTCCCAATAAATTGCACGCTGAGGTAAACGCAATTGAAGCATGGATTTGGATTCCGAGAAAGGGAAGTCGACAAGGGGGGTTGAATAGAGGGCTGATTCAAGGTAATTTGATCTTGTTGACCAGTGATAAGAAAAGAAGAAGACCTAGGTCTATTATCTAAGGAAAGGTTGGTGCTTGCGGGCATACAGCCCGCGGCACGGTTAGAAGGCAGGGACCGACCTCGCCTAGAAGATCGAGACCGCCCTCGACCACTGGGACGAGATCCCACTGGTGGACAACGTCCGGAGCCAGAAACAAGACGGCGACGCCCAGGCCTAGAAGCCGGCGGCCGACGTCCAAGACTAGAAGAGGCACCGTGGCCTCGAATCACCTCCTCCTCAGCAGCTCTAGCTTCTTCCTCTGCCAAAATTTCGTCACTTCGGCCGAAAACACAAGGACAGGTGGCCCTCCTATACTCATAAGGAATTCCCTCATCCATACTGGGAACTTTTCCAGACAAGAACAACAAATGTAACCAGCGACAGTAAGAAAACCGAACGTAAAGGGGACGAATGCGAATGCAGACTAAATGAGGTAAAGAAAGCAACAACATAGAAATGCAGGCAACAAGCAATAATGGAAGGCAAGGAAATAAAGAAAGGTCAAGAAACCCATACCTACAGAGCAAATAATGCCAAATGCCGGACGAAGAAGGTTGATACTTAGCAAGAAAACCTCGAAGCGCAACCGAATGTGGCAAATCGCAAATGGATTAAACAGCAGAAGCAGAAAGGTGAAGAAAGGGGGAAAGTGCCAGTAAAATAGGGAAAGGGGGGAAGTCCAAGAGTTATGACCCGCGAAAACGAAAAGACAGGGGCAAAAGTGTAAAAGCAAAAGCAAAAAGCACCTGACAAGACAAAACGATTGATATCTGTACAGTCGCAGTCGCATTAAATGCCAAGGCGGCGCAAAGATAATCAACGATACGCATTATGATGGCTTGAAACACGTGGAGGATGACCGCAAGATGAAAGACTGGCAAGTAAGTTCATACCGGCTCTACAACCGAGATGCCTCAGGCCAGGTAATCAACGCAACTCGGCATCCTGATAACTCAGCCTACCGAGCTGGGGGGCAACTGTTATGGGTTGGACTCAGGCCCACGCTGCACCTCGGCCCAAAGCCCACGCTGCACCTCGGCCCAGCCAAGCAAACCCTAGAGCCGGGCTATATAAGGCAGGTAAGCAGAACAGTAAGGTACACATTTTCTAATCTTAAACACTATAGATCACACACACACCTTGAAGGCATACGCCTAGGTCAGTGTCAGTGATCCACGTTCCTCCCAGATACCTAATCTATAGGTATCTAGAGAGAAACACCCGAATCCAAGATCAATCATCCAACCTACGTTGGACACATCTGCCAACAGGCAGAACAATAACGATATCTTCCTGTTCTGATTTCAGAATGGGCTCAAATTTCACTTGTTGCATCGAAACTAGCCATTGATCAATTATAATTGACAAAAAAAAAATACTTTATCTTTTCAATTTGAATTTTATATTTATTTCGATTTGTTTGGGTTTTTTATGAGGAAGGTTATAGTTACAATCTATTTTTTTACAACCATACCTTATTACCATTGATTTCAACCAATCAACGGTTATCATTTATTCTGAATTAATAATTAATTAATAAGTTTAATTTGCTAAAATGATAACTGTTGATTGGCGGAAATCAACGGTGATAAGGTATGGTGGTAAGAGGTTGTAAAAAAAAAAGTTGTAACTATAACCTTCCTTGTTATTTATTTATTATTATTTATGTTTGATGATGATTTTATATGTTTATATCTTTAGAAGATCTAAATCTAAAATGATTGGATTGAGTTATCAATTCGATTTAAAATTGTATAAAATTATCTATTCACTAAACAATTATTTATTTATTTTTAGATATACTTTTCGAGAACTTTCATTCTAATTGAATTGATGACAAATAAACAGTGATTTTTCCCTATATTTCTATTTGCACCTGCTTTCGTGTTCTTTATCATAGTAACATGGGTTCCACGGTTTTGTTATAATTTTTTTGTTCAACGTTCTGAGAGCAGGTGTTGATTTCGCGAAGTGATCATATAACTCAACAACATCGGGTGTATTTTTTTTTTTTTTGAATAATCTCAAGGGTATCTTTTTCTCGTAATTGAAGATTAATCCTTATCGAGGCTCTTAAATCTTTTTTTTTTCCATTCCCATGGCTCCAATTCGAAAGCTTTGCTTAAGAGGTTCAGGCTCTGTCCCACCTGTGCCGAAGGAATTTGATAACATATGTGTAATTAAGAGTAATGAAAATGACATTGTCACATGCAATGAAGTCATGGTATTAATTAGATGAATATCCAAGTACTGAAGATGTTACAAAACATCCAGAGCAGATTAAAACAAAGGAATGTTTGGTGAAGCGAAGATTTAGTCTTAGACTTCAAAATGGGGCAAAGGACAATGGCAAAGATAATAAAAAAAAGTCAATGAGTGATAAAAATGGGAACAATTCTGATCGGAAGAGAGAAAAGATTGAAGTAGTTGAAACATGCATAAGCGATACAAGCTCTCCCTCTAGTGATTTTCATCGTGTGTTTGATGAATTGGACTTCAGGGGCGTTCTACTGATAAAAGAATCCTTATTAAAGTCTTTTTTGTATTATACAAATATGAGGAGGGTTATATTCACAAAAAAAATTTATTACAAACTTACAAATTACACTATGTTTTACCAGTACGACTTCACTCAACAGTGTCTGGTAAGACATAGTGTAGTTTGTAAAAATTTGTAAATAAAAAATTTGTAAATATAACGTTCCCTTACAAATATATAATATTTATTATTATTTTTTATCTGTTCTTACTTTTATATAAATTCATTGATTGCCCAAATTATCACCAAACTAATTTGGAATAAAGATGATTATCAACTATACAATCACAATTTTTACCTTAAAATATATTTCTTACATAAGATGGAAGCATAAGCCAATACACTTAAATCACTCACCAATAAACCTTCACTAAAGGGTGGGATATGTATTCATTGCAATCTATTAAAAAAAATCATGAAAAACTCTGCATTGACATATACAATCCATTATGTCACAATTCGAACATCGTTGCTATGCTATGATTTAATGCTTTCTAATCAATGATTTTCTTAATTGTTGGGTACATGCATCATGTTGATACTTGATTTCTTTTGGGGTACATCTTTCTTGGAATGATAAAAGTGTTATTATTTTGACAGGAACTCACATATGATTATGGTTATATGCTTGATAGCGTTGTTGGTCCTGATGGAATACCCAAGCAGTTACCTTGTTACTGTGGTGAAGCTGATTGTCGCCAGCGCTTATACTAGTTTGCTATACACAACACATTACATTTGTTTGATTTAAGAAATACATTTGTTTGATTTAAGAATGGACTTTTTTTTTATTTCACCAAAAAAAAAAGAATGGACTTTTTTGAATTCCAGTTGCATGAGAAGTAGAGACAATATCTGGGATCCGTAAGTGAGAAGAGAGAGAAAATAGAGGTGAGATTTACCTCTATTTTGTATGTGTAAGAGCTTGATTTTTGTCATGTAAAATGAGAGAAATATAAACCTTTAATATTTGGGGTTTGCATTTGTCATTTAACATGACCACACAAAGTTTCCTACACACACAACATTTTGTGGAACCCGCACCTTTTGAAACCAAAAAAAAAAAACTACGGCATGCAAAACGAATCTCTATAACATTACACAATCACTTTTCCCAAAACAAATTTTATAAAACCCTTAATATTTTGTATGCAATTTTCGTTCCATACCAAACCCAATTAAATTAATTTGGGGTTAAGGTGATATTGTTGTTGTGGTTAATTATAACTACAACATAACATATTGAAATGATGGCATACCCCAATTAAAAAAACAAAAATAAAGATCAGTGAGAGCCTATGAATGAAAAAAATGGTCTTGGGAAGCTGCCCCTCCATAGGGTCCGACAGTGTTCGAACCGAACTAGTCCAAAAGGATAAACCGGTTGAGGAAGCTCAAAACAAAAATAAGGATCAGGTAGGTGCTAGGTAGATACAAGAATATATAGATGCCCATTCCACAAGGCTTATGGAGTTATATATGTCTACCTATAAAAATAAAACTATGAATCAATGGAGAACATAATCATGGCTGACAAACATCTTTCGGCTGTGCTTTCACTCAAAAGCACATCAATGTAAGAATAATTTATCAACTAATACACCTCAAAGTGAATTAATCAAAATCTTCGTGGCTGAAAAAAAAATATAGTAATTTTCAAGAAATACATTTTACACAATTTCTAATTGGAGTTTAGGAAAAATTGTTCTTAAAAGGGTTACCTTAGTCCTTAAAAGTTTGGCATCCCTCTTATCCTTGGATTTATTCTGCTCTACCTGTAGGACAGTATTAGAGAATCCAATTGAAAAAGACACCACGTAGTCACATTTTGCCTAATAAATAAATAAAATAAAATAGGAAATGAAAATGATTTTTTATATACTTCAAGAACTATAAAGAACACACAAACGATTATATAAATAATGTGCAAATTAATTTTATTACCTGGGAGGATTCAAGTCTATGGAGATTGAAATATCTCAACGATTCTTTTATCAGTAGAACGCCCCTGAAGTCCAATTCGTCAAACACATGAAGAAAATCACTAGAGGGAGAGCTTGTATCGCTTATGCATGTTTCACCTACTTCAATCTTTTCTCTCTTCCAATCAGAATTGTACCCATTTTTATCACTCATTGACCTTTTTTTATTTTCTTTGCCATTGCCCTTTGCCCCATTTCGAAGTCTAAGGCTAAATCTTCGCTCCACCAAACATTCCTTTGTTTTAATCTACTCTGGATGTTTTGTAACATCTTCAGTACTTGGATATTCATCTAGTACCATGACTTCATTGCATGTGACAATGTCGTTTTCATTACTCTTAATTACACATGTTACCAAACTCCTTCGACACAGGTGGTAAAGAGCCTGAACCTCTTAACCAAAACTTTCGAATTTGAGCCATGGGAACGGTAAAAAAAAAAGATTTGAAAGTCTCGATAAGGATTAATCTTCAATTAAGACAAAAGGATACCCTTGAGATTATTCAAAAAAAAAAATTCTCAAAATCAACACTTGCTCTCGGAACGTTGAACAAAAAAACTATAACAAAACCATGGAACCCATGTTACTACAACAACAAAAATTACACCTGATGTTGTTGAATTTATTATAGTAACATGGGTTCCATGGTTTTGTTATAAATTTTTTGTTCAACGTTCCGAGAGCAGGTGTTGATTTCGCGAAGTGATCATATAATTCAACAACATCGGGTGTAATTTTTTATTTTTTTTGAATAATCTCAAGGGTATCCTTTTGTCGTAATTGAAAATTAATCTTTATCGAGGCTCTCAAATCTTTTTTTTTCATTCCCATGGCTCCAATTCGAAAGTTTTGCTTAAGAGGTTCAGGCTCTGTACCACCTGTGCCGAAGGAGTTTGATAACATATGTGTAATTAAGAGTAATGAAAACGACATTGTCATATGCAATGAAGTCATGGTACTAGATTAATATCCAATTACTGAAGATATTACAAAACATCCAGAGCAGATTAAAACAAAGGAATGTTTGGTGGAGCGAAGATTTATCCTTAGACTTCAAAATGGGGCAAAGGACAATGGCAAAGATAATAAAAAGAGGTCAATGAGTGATAAAAATGGGAATACTTCTGATCAGAAGAGCGAAAAGATTGAAGTAGGTGAAACATGCATAAGCGATACAAGCTCTCCCTCTAGGTATTTTCTTCATGTGTTTGATGAATTGGACTTCAAGGGCGTTCTACTGATAAAAGAATCGTTGAGATCTTTCAATCTCCATAGACTTGAATCCTCTCAGGTAATAAAATTAATTTGCACATTATTTATATATTCGTTTGTGTGTTCTTTATTAGTTCTTGAAGTATATAAAAAATCATTTTCGATTGCTATTTTATTTTATTTATTTATTTGTCAAAATGTGACTACATGGTGTCTTTTTCAACTGCTTTCTCTAATACTGTCCTACAGGTAGAGCAGAATAAATCCAAGGATAAGAGGGATGCCAAACTTTTAAGGACTAAGGTAAGCCTTTTAAGAACAATTTTTCCTAAACTCCAATTAGAAATTGTGTAAAATGTATTTCTTGAAAATTACTATTTTTTTTTCAGCCAGGAAGATTTTGATTAATTCACTTTGAGGTGAATTAGTTGATAAATTATTCTTACATTGATGTGCTTTTGAGTGAAAACACAGCCGAAATATGTTTGTCAGCCATGATTATGTTCTCCATTGATTCATAGTTTTATTTTTAACACCATATGCCTTGTGGAATGGACATCTATATATTCTTGTATCTACCTAGCTAGCACCTACCTGATCCTTATTTTTGTTTTGAGCTTCCTCAATCAGTTTATCCTTTTGGACTAGTTCGGTTCGAACACTGTCGGATCCTACAGAGGGGCAGCTTCCCAAGACCATTTTTTTCATTCATAAGCTCTCTCTAATCTTTGTTTTTGTTTTGTTAATTGGGGTATGCCATCAATGCAATCTGTTATGTTGTAGTTATAATTAGGCCGATTGAAAAAGCAATGGTGGTAACAGATTAACAAATATTTGTGAATGGTAGGAGAGATTCTTCAGCAAACTATTTTATTTATTTAAAGTTTATAATCATTAATTATGAAAATAAGAAATTGCAATCCCTAGTCTATCTGATATTGCGAAACATACAAATCAAATTATGGTTTTTGATTTGATTTGTATGTTTCCTAACGTGGGATTGTAATTTCCTATTTTCCATAATTAGTGATTGTAAATCTTAGATAAATAAAATAAGGGTGCTGAGAGATTTCTCAAAACATTCATAAATCCTTGTTAATATGATCTATTAATTCTTGAAAATCTTTCCATTTTAGTTGCGACCCTTTTACAATAGAAAACCGAAGCTTTAATTGTTGGGAGCGTATTTGGATTAATTGATTTATGTGTTGAGATTCCTTCGATGAAGATATGAATTTGTCTTGGATGTTGAAAGGATAATAGAGAGAGACTAGAGGAGTTGAAAGTTTTCAAATAACTTGCCACTATCCAAAAATTTATATTTTTTTTAATAACAAAATCTTCCTATTTCTTAGGTAAGATTTGGCCAAAGATATTTTGTTATTATTATTTTGCATAAATTTTTGGGATAGGCTATTCTATCTTCTTTTTTTTTGTTTACCTTCACCTATCACTTTTTAACACCGTTAGATTATAATCTCAATAAGAGAGAGAAATGATAAAGGTAGTTAAGATTATGATATAATGGTGTTGAAAAATGATAGACAAGGTAAGCATAGAAAAAATAGGTAGAATTACAGGTGTTCGCGGTCTGGATTGGATCGGTTTTGGAAACAAAAATCATCCGATCCAATCCCTTTAGTTTGATCATGTAATCATCCATTCGGTTTGGATTTTTTTTCAAATTCAATCCGATCCAATCCAATTTTTTTCGGTTTGGATTGGATCAGTTTTTGGTTTTTTGAAAAACCTAAAATTTGTTTCATAATTATTATACAAAAACATATTTTGTATATATTGTCTTTGTAATTTTTTTTTTTTTGTGAAACACAAAAACATAGTAAACAATAATATAATTTTTTTTGGACAATGAGATATGAAACTAAATTTTTTTTTTAATGAGATGTGACTAGGTTTTTTCTTGGGTTTAGTTGTTGGGTTAATGGGTCTTGAGTTTAGAGATTTTTGGGCTATGATTAGGGAAAAACCCAAGTAGGTAGAGAGAAATTAATATATTGGATCGGTTTTCATTAATCAATCCGAAAACCGATCCAATCCAATTAAAACTTTAGAATTTTTTTCTGTTTTCGATTTTTCATTTTTTGATTTATTCGGTTATCAATTTTTCGATTCGGTCACCATGGTTTGAATCGGTTTGGATCGGTTGATGACAAGTAGAATAACTCATCCCTAGATTCTTAAGTATGTTTATGTCGAAATCATAAAGATAAAGGCAGAGAAGAAAGAAAAGGGATAATAAAGAATTGGTATTGATCTAAGGGGAATGATATTGTAACAATTAAGTTGTATTACTACCATATTACTACAAATCAATCTCACCGTTAGATCGATTATGTTGATCCAACGATTATATTTATTTCCATCTTTGTATAGTAAAACTTCCTATACTAACTGTGTCTATGTAAATAGGTTGCATGAATAGTGATCCAGCCTTCTTTGTTTGCCAAGAAGAAATCTAATAGTTGGAACTAAAAACTTAACACAACACAACTTTTGATCCTTTTTTTGAATTTCTATAATGCGTGTTAGAATGTCAGGAGTGTCGAAGTGTCAGAGAGTAACAGGAAGTATCGGACATGACACGTCAGAATTTTTGAAGTGTCGATGCTTCATAGATAAAAAGAAATGATCACGGTAAGAGCACTGCTATAAATTACAAGTAATCCACTTGAATCCGAATCAATATATTTACAAGTAACAATTTTATTCCCTTAAAAAATAAAAGTACACCGCCAGCTGGTATAGTCAGAAATCATGCAAGTTCCTCTACCTTGTGGTACTACATTTTGACATCCCTCACCAAAATCTTCTCTTCTAATTTTAGAATTCTACTTCAACTTTTTTACCATTCATATCATCGTTGGTAACTTCTTTTGTCTGCAATGTCAAACATTCTTGCTTGTCACTTTTTTTGACCCATAACCTTTCTGGGGGCTTAAAAACAGGCTCGGGTGGAGCTGATTTGGCCAAAGCCACTGTGGTTTGATAAATATGGTCAGCATCCAAAGATTCATCATCTAAAACAAGTGCACTTCCTTTCTTGACAGCTTGCTCCAACAGTAATAAAACTTCTTCTGTACAAGTTGCAGACCTTGATCCACTGACATCTAGCAACTTATCAGTACAAGGATCTACCATGCCATTAATAGAATTGTCACCAGTTCCAAGCATGGTCCCACTTGAACTTGTGCTCCCAAAGGGCTGTGGCTCACCAGAAGAGCCCGTGACATCTTCAGTGGTTTCAACTCCATAGGTTTTCATAAAAAGTGAAGCAGGATCCGTAACCACAGACACAAGTAGATTGCTATTTACTGTGGGATAAGGCACCTTAACCTTATGCAAACTCACATCTCCAGAACTAGAGGAAATGCTAGTGTCATGAGGTTCATTGCTTAGATGCTCTACTGAATTCTTCTGCAGACACGGTACTGACAATTCTAGGGCATCTGATGGCGGCGCATTTGGATTTTCACTGTCAAAAATTTTATTGGCTTCCTTGCTGTCATCTCTGAGATTTGATGAAGAGGGTCTCCAATTTTGTCCTCTCCACATAAGTATGTGCTCATTTTCAAATGAAAGCAATATGCACGGAACAAGATCCTAAAGCCAAAGAACATATATGGAAGAAAAGATGTTACTATTGCATCATTAGAAGAATTTAAGTGACCTAAGTCAATCCTATGACACACCAAAAATATATATCTCAGTTCATATCATCTTCAATATTGGATGGAAAATTGAGGTAAAACTGGTTATACCTTTAGTTTTGCTCCAATCCTTTTATAATCACTTGCATCTAGTCCTTGACAATTTATTCGCACTAGCTCACACTCTTCGAATGCCTCTCTGACATTTGTTACAAGGTCACAGTAATTACCATTTTTTGCTGCAACAATATAAAGATAGATATATGTCAGTTTGCCAGAAGAAAGAACAGTAATTTTCCTTTCTTGTTAAATTGTATTGAACATCTGAAAGAATCTACCTAGCTTGCATAAGGGTATCAAATCATTTCCCTTTTGACGCATTTCAGTTGCTTTTTGTAGCGTTAGACCTTCTGGAACTCGCTTGATCAGTTTAGGATATACTGGAGCAGCAGGTTTCCACAGCATAAAAGGAAAACGTGGACGTGTTTCATAGTCGTAGTTTCTTCCTCGAAAAAGGTACACTGCACCACCCTTTCTGTAAATGATTTTCCCCCCAGTCCTTTCCTGGCAAACCAGACAAAATGAAACAAGAGGAACATAAATGATAAAACAAAACGGGATTCTTTTTATCGAAGAATGTGAGAGGCCATTGCCAACACACAAAAGTAAGAACAGGTAAACCCATTTTAAAGAAAAGAAAAACAAGGTTACAGTTGTAGACCATTAAGAGTGTTGAGATATATAAACCCATTTTAGTTTATCCTATTGTCTCATTTTATCCTATCCAATACATGATTTCTTATCCTATGGGGGGAGCTGGGTTAGGATTCAATAGGATAGGATACCAATATTGGATACTCAATATATCCCCCATGCCACCCAATACATCCCACACTATCCAATATATTTGTATTTATTACATTATATTTTATTTTTTCTTTCTCCTTTCTCCTTGTAGATAATCTTATCAGATTGTTAATCAGGTGCTCATCAAACACATGATATGATATCGCCTTATCAGCCTCATATCATATCATATCCTTATCAGCCCCATATCATATCCTACCCTTATCCTATCCTGTCCACCAAACGAGCCCTTAATGTAGCCTCACCCAACAACTTAAGCTTTTGCGTTGAATTGGTTCTTTACAAAGAGACACCAAAGAAGTTGTCATTGAGAAAGAGGAGTCTTTTATCCCCCTAAGAAAGGATCCAAACAGCACTCAAAAGCGAGATTGAATCCAACATGAGGTAGTAACCTATATTTCTTTCAATTAGTTAGCATTTAATTGTATTACAAAGCAAGAGAAAAAAGATGAAGAATGTAACAAATATTACAACCAAGAAATTGTACACATCCAAGAGCAAGCTGAGATTGTTATTTCCAAAACTTCTCAAAGCATTAAAAAAACAGACGCTTAATGTCATGATGAATTGGTAATTGAGCAAGACGTGAAAAGATCAGAGGTTAAAAGCACAAAGAAACCAACCTCTATCTGCTGGCAAACATTGTCCATGTCAACGGTACACACTCCTATGCACTTTATCTTGCACACCTTCCGCCGCTTCCAATAAGTATGTATAGTATCCAACATGTTATGTGTCAAACCATCTCTACCTAAAACAGAAAATTTGAGTGCACAGAAATTTAAAAAACCAAAAAAACAAAAAAAGAAGAATAAGAAGTAAACTTTCCATTCCCAATAGCCAGATAAGTGTATACAAGTGATCTCCTCACTCTAATGTAACATGCACTACTTAGCTCTCCTCATTCAATGTTCAAACAATCTCACAAGCAACTAAGGTTTCACAAAACTCCTACAATTGAAACAAAGCAATATAACTACTAAGAGGTAAAGGATTCTTTGACACTAGTGTCAAATTTAAAGTTTGACACCTCATCTGAGAGTCATTAGATCAAAAAAATCAACGACTCTGATTTATAAACATATGAGACCATTGATCTTTTTTTATTTGAGGGCTCTCGGATGAGGTGTCAAACTTTAAATTTGACATCGATCGGTGTCAAATGATCCTACACCAACTACTAAATACTTATACAAAACACAAGATGAAGTTACCTCCTTAAGTACACATCTACAACAATCACACTATCCTATTCCTATTTAAGAAAAAAAAAAGTAGGAAAAGTCACCCACATGCAACCCAACATTTGCACAAACTCCACTCATAATTTCGTCACACGCTCCCATGCAAACCATAGGATAACACTCAAGTCCATTATAACCTTTTGATTAACATTTAATTATATGAAGCAAAAGGGTTCACTAAATTTTCAATAAAAGAAGAAACTTTACAACATATTGAAATCTTAAAAAATTATATTGCAAACCAAAAAAAGTAGAAAATACCAATAATGAGCTGGCGGGTTGTTTTTATGGTGCCATTAACCAATACATTGATCTCATCCTTCGTTAATGGCTCCCCCAATATCTCTTCTCTGGAATGAAAATGAACCGGCTGAACCGGGCTCAACCCTTCTGAAAATGGACCGGATAACTGAACCGGGTTTGAGTCGAATTCATTAAACTTCTTCCTACCCGGCGGTGGGGCCCGCCCGGTCCACGGACGCCGGATGTTTGCCGGACCGAACGGCACGAACGGCGGCTCGCGCATTTTGATCGGCTTCGCCGTCGGTGTCTCGGTGTAGCTGTACCTGAACTCGAACGGTGCACCGTCGACAACGTAGGAGACTCCGTCATCGCCGATTTTCACATTCGCCGCCGGCGCCGGTTGAAATTGAGCGCCAGGGTTGGGATTTTTGGAGAGCCTAAGCAAATCGGGTTTTGGGGGTGGTTTGGAGTACTTGGATTTTTTCCCCGGGATTGAAGGGCGCGACGGAGCGGAGGGTGTTCCGACGGATTTGAACGTTTCGACGGCGGCGGCTGTAGCGGTGGTTGCGGCGGCGATGTTGGCTATGATGTCGGCGGAGTCGAAGCGGCGAGTGCGGCGGATTTCGTCCTCGATTTCCTGCTGGGCTCGTCGGCGCTGGTTGAACTTCTCGGCGTTTGCGTTGTTCCAACGGGAGAAACGGATCTCCGTGGAAGGGCGTTGATGGGTCGGGTTCGGGTTCGGGTCAATGGATGGGGCGAAGATGGGGAACCGGATTGGTAGCTTCAGAGTCACAGCCATGTTGGGTGTGACTATAGCACATTACTACGAGTCACGTGTTATTCTCTCTTTGACAATTTTCGTTGTTGTAGTAAGCTAAGTACATTATTAATTAATAGTAATTTTTATTTTTTATTATAATCCATGATAATATTTATGAAGTCATTTTTAGCATGTAACATAATACAAAAGGTTAAATTTTACTTAAATGATAAAAAAAAGATCTCAGAATACTTATTACAATTGAAAATTAACATCTATAATTAATTTGCATTGTCACGAGAGTAAGGGTAAAGAGTATTTACTCATTAATTAATAATTAATTATTATAATATTTTATTATAGAATTTTATAAGAGTTATGTGGTAGGAAAAGTGATGATGTTATGTTATAAAAATTCGTTTTGTGTGGTGGAGTTTTTTTTTTGCTGCGGGCCCCACAAAATATTATGTGTGTAGGAAATTTTTTATGGTATGTTAAATGATAGATGATAAACCCTTTATTATAATCCATGTAGATTTAGGTTTTTATGAGCATGTAACATAATACAAGTTACCTAATCCTAAATACCCTTTGAAATTGTAGAAAAGGTTAGTTTTACTCGAGTGATCCATCTCAGAATTGAAAATTAACATCTATAATAACATGCATTTCACGAGAGTAAGGGTAAAGATTAAGATGAAGTAATTGTTCGTTTTGCTTATTTATGCATGGAAAGATGTGTGATTACTGATTTTAAGTTGGTCAATCCTATCCATAACAGTAAGAGGTTCAAGATTCTCAATTTTTTTTTTTTTTTGTTGATTTTCATATTTGTGTAAACCTAAAGATAAAATCACTAAAAAAAATTGGATTATTGTATTTTTAATATGTTTTTTATCGGACCAGTACAATATGGTTAGACCAATATGTATTAGGTTTAATCACACACGGTTGAAAAAGTTTTTAGTTGGGTAATGTGCTCCTTGCACTAGAGTTGGCAATTATGAAGTGAGTTAGTGATGATATCCCTTGGCTCGATAACTCTGATTGGGGTACCTGCAAAGACACTCAAGTCAGTATCTAAACAAGACTTATGTTATGTTCTTACTGAATTAGATTGATGTGCTTGGGTGTGTTCCCTTTGCTTATATAGTAAGTTTGATGACGCTTTTGGTAGGAGGAATGTCCTTTAATTTGCCGTTTATGGGCTGCAGGTTTGTCTGTTCTCAGCTGATGTCTTTTTGGCTATACCTCTATATGTCAAGCTATCTTTGTAGAGTGGTGGCAAACTGGAGCCGTTTTTAATGTATTGGCTCATGGTGCGATGGTCCCCTCCCATGCTATAGATTTCTTCCTTAGTTGTGAAGTTATTCTTTAGGCGGTTTAGGCGCGATGAAGCCATTGCGCTCCCTGATTCTTTATGCGCGATAGAGATATCGTGTATTGTATCGGCCTGCATGTTTGGGCCTTGATCATGGAGTTTTAGCCCTTGGTAGGCCTATTGTATTTTATCCGGATCAGTTTTCTTTCATAAATCAAAATTTAAACAGATATGGACATAAAGAATTATAGGAGAAATATAAATAAAAATGATAAGGATAAGTAATTTTGGAATTACCCAAATTTTTATTTTATTTTAATAAACTTCAACTATGTCAGCATAAAGCAATCTTATTCGAGACGAGAATATCTATATTATGATGAAACTAATTTTCCGAAAAAGAATTTTTCAAAAGTTTAATTGTTTAGAGACTGTTCGACGAACATCATATCGGTTCTTTCTAGTTCAGAGTGTGTGTTTTCTATAGTACTCTCCTATATATATATATATATATATATATATATATATATATATATATATATATATATATATATATATATATATATATATACCTCAGGTTTAGGTGGGTGATGGTAAACATTATCGTGCTATAATGGTAGGATTCATCTTAAGTACCAATATGTGGAATAACCGACCCATAACTCGGGCAAAGTTCTTCCGGGTTAACTCAGCTGGTTACCCGACTAGCGATTCTCGAGTGTACAAACTCGGAACAGAGACTATTTTAGACTTTTAGTAGAGATAGAATATTGTACCTAACTACCAATGTATAACACCTTTAAATCACAATATTAAAGAAGAGAGAAATGATAAAAATTAATTGAGATTCTAGTATAATAATATTGGAGAAAAGTAAACAAAATAAGCATTAAAAGATAGAATAATCTTTCTCGTCTTAATAACTAAATTTTCAAAAAATTAAATTAATAACACGGTGAAGGACCAATTA
This sequence comes from Gastrolobium villosum, assembly GCA_032173675.1. Lineage (NCBI taxonomy): Eukaryota > Viridiplantae > Streptophyta > Magnoliopsida > Fabales > Fabaceae > Gastrolobium > Gastrolobium villosum. The sequence continues at coordinate 41,224 of JAVKPL010012313.1, read as the reverse complement.
CAAAGCTGCTCCGCCGCCGCCGACAACAATAGCAAGTGTTTTTATGTTTTGTTTTCGGACAGTGGTAACTACGTAATTATCTTCAATAACAAGGCCATATTTATATTATGTCCAGTTTGAGTGATACACTCCTTACAGAGAAGCGTTGAAGAGGCTTAGTTGCTCGCTGGAGGGAAGTTATTAAGGTAAAGTTACTTGATTTCTTCGTTTCTTCCAATTTTATTTTCGGGGGTGAAATTTGTGTTACAATTTTACCCTTTTCTGTGTTTTTTAGTCAAAGGGGTGTTTGTTCTATTGCTAAGTTGAAGTCATTGTAGCTAGCACTCAAGATTTCTTCAAAACATGGTACTTTTTATATATGCATTATGTTTATTATGTTATAGGAAAAGTGATTCTGTAATGTTATAGAGATTTGTTTTACGTGTTATATATTTTTACTTTTTTTGTTTTAAGACGTGTGGGCCCCACAAAATGTTGTGTGTGTAGGAAAGTTTGTTGTGCTATGTTAAAGGAGGAAATGAAAACCCTTTTTATATATGCATTCAGTGGCTTGCATTTGATTCACTTTGTGGAAAAGTTATTTTCTTTTTTCTTTTTTTTTTTTTCTGAAAAAATTGTTTTGCTGTCTAATTTGTTCTTCTGAACTTGAGAAGCTAAACTACCTTTCCATGTTTTTGCTCAGGATTATAAGATCACTCACTGTAATGATGATTATTTATCTTAGTTTGAAGTAACCACATGAATTTTGCATGAAATGGGTATAAATGTTCTAGCCCGGAGATTGTATCATGTGGCAATTAGAAGGCTCTTGATTGTTGCAGTGTTCATTGTTATGGTAGTTGTTTTCCAATGTTATTGGATAACTTCAGCAAAGGATGCATCTAGATCCACTGCATCACATGTCATGCCTATTGTTACTTTTGCCTCTAATTCAAAAGAAGGTGGTTATGAGAAAGAAGCATATTTGGACTATGAAGAAATACTTAGTAAGAGTTTTAAAGTGGGAAATCATGAAGATGAAATTTACAGTTTCACTCATAATAGGTCCAAGTATGCGCATGATCCTACACAGAAGGGTAGAGAACTAGATAACAGACACAATATTCAACACCATGCAAATAACATGCAATTTGCATTACAAGGGATTCATTCAAAGGGCATAAAAATTATGGATGCAGATATGAGCACATCTGATTTGTTACTCATTGTAGAAAAATCTTCAAATGGCAGTGGAATACAGAGTTTGGAATCCCGAAATCGGAGACCACAGCTATTGAAAACTGCTTTGTCTAAGAAGGGTACTTCATCCATGAGAAGAACTAAGTTGGTGTTGCCAACTTCAATAACACAGATGAACTCTTTGTTGCTTCAGAGTTATATTTCTCCCATGGTATGGAGTTCAGCTTTGTGGTTCCAATTTAATCCATTGTGATTCCTTATTTTTACATATTATGTATTGATGAATGATGACAGAAGCGAAGGTGGTCTTCTCGACTGGACCGCGAACTCTTATCAGTAAAACTGGAGATTGAAAATGCCCGTGTCATGTCAAATTCTTCAGGACTTTATGCGCCTCTTTTCCGGGATGTTTCCAAGTTTTCAAGGTATCCTGGCTACAGTTTTATATGTTAGATGTATAGCATTGCAGTATAAATTATTCTTTTTTCATTCTTATACTCTGAGATCTCAGTTCCTAGCTGTGCTGTACTTTTTTCGGTTAGTGTGTATTGGGTAGATTTTGGAATTGCTAAAATGTTTTTCAAGATATCATTTGTAATTTAGTCCTACAAATTTAAATGTGCACATTATCAACTAGATTTCACCTACACAAGCGATGATATGGAAATTTAAATGTGCACATTATCAACTAGATTTCACCTACACAAGCGATGATATGGACATCTGTTCTTTTTTTCTTAACCAGTTCATATGTAGGCCTTTTTTTCTGTAGATAACTGAAGCATAGTGTACATCTGTTCTTCAGGAGTTATGAACTGATGGAGCACAAGCTAAAAGTTTATATCTATAGAGAAGGAAAAAAACCTATATTTCATCAACCGAAGATGAGAGGAATTTATGCCTCAGAGGGGTGGTTTATGAAATTGATGGAGGGAAATAAAAGGTTCACTGTGAGGGATCCCCGAAAAGCTCATTTGTTTTACCTACCGTTCAGCTCACAAATGCTAAGGGTTACTCTTTCTGATGGTAAGAAGATGGAGCAATACCTTGAGAGATATGTGGAATTAATTTCGGGAAGATATCGTTTCTGGAACAGAACTGGGGGAGCAGACCATTTTCTTGTTGCTTGTCATGATTGGGTGCGCTTCCATTTCATCACTTTCATTAGTATTTATATAAAAACTTTTCCAAGATAATGTTAGTAAAGTTCTCTTTAACATTGGCTTCCTTATAGAAACAAGCATTAAACAATTCTGAAATTTGATCAGACCATAAATCAGCTGTCATATAGTGGATTTATCATACACAAAAGCAAGGTGGCTCACACAAACTTGATAGGTGTATAAGTGCTTCTAATCTGAGGACCCTGTTTGTAGAATGATGTAGCAAAGTTTTAGCATTGGTCATTACTTATTATGCTTATCATGGAATGATTTTTTATGGCTAAAACTCCTATAACATCATATCCTATACATGTTTTACATGATATATCTTGACAAATTCTAAGATAAATTTTGTCTTTTTGAAGATTTTTAGCTGTCATATAGTGTTTACATATACACAAAAGCACAGCCCCATGGTATATTAACTTGATAGCCTGTATAAGGCAGCTTAAAATTTTCTGCAGTATTAACTTAATATATTTATGCATTTCTCATTCTAACATAGATTTTGTCTTTTTACACACCCTTTTTAGCTCTAGTGTTTATATATACAGTAAAAAGCGCAGCCCCATGGTATATTATGCTGTTGAACCTGGATCTAAGGCAGCTTAAAATTTTCTGCAGTATTAACTTAATGTAATGTATGGTATTGCAGGCCTCCAAAATCACAAGGCAACCAATGAGAAATTGTATTAGGTCTCTCTGCAATGCTAATGTTGCTAAAGGCTTCCAAATAGGCAAGGACACTACTCTACCTGTTACTTATATACACTCTATGATGGATCCACTGAGAGGATTTGCAGGGAAACAACCTTCAGAAAGGTCTATTCTGGCCTTTTTTGCAGGAGGCATGCATGGTTATCTACGTCCAATCCTGCTAAAATACTGGGAGAATAAAGAAACTGACATGAAAATTTTCGGTCCAATGCCGCGTTATGTGGAAGGTAAAAGAATTTATATGGAATACATGAATAGCAGCAAGTATTGCGTATGTGCTAGAGGTTATGAGGTCCACACCCCAAGAATAGTTGAGGCCATTTTTTCTGAGTGTGTGCCAGTTATCATATCAGATAATTATGTGCCTCCTTTATTTGAGGTATTGGAATGGGAAGCATTTTCTGTATTTGTTCGTGAAAGGGATATCCCTAATCTTAGAAACATACTACTATCAATCCCAGAAGAGAAGTACCTTGCACTGCATTTGGGAGTAAAGAAGGTTCAACAGCATTTCCTGTGGCACAAAGTTCCTGTTAAGTATGACTTATTTCATATGATTCTTCATGCAGTATGGAACAATAGACTTTCTCAGATTAGACCAATGTGATGATGTCATTGATGTGAATAAGTTCCAAGTTGTTGTTGTGTGAAGAAAACTAGTAAAACTCAGCATGAAAAACAAGCAAATGATAGACAGAACAACTTGGAAAGGAAAAATCCTTTCTCATGAATTAAATATTTTGAGAGACTTTTAAACACTGTCTGCATTATGGAATCCCCTGCTGACAAATTGAGCTAAAAGTACTTTGATAATTGAAAATTGGTTGGGCTAAAAGACTCGGTCCAAGAACAAGACATGGTCTTTTGGACTGTTTTGTAAATAAACTCTTTTAAGACATTTGATGTTAACCTTTCTTTTCCAAGCTTTGAGCATTCATGAGGAAACCTTGTTCAAATATTTCTTTTAGAACAGGATAAAGTTTAGTTCACCGTGTATGCTTTCTTGAAGAATAGTCTTTGCCATGCTTGCTGCATTTTTATGCCATTGATAGGTTAAAGATAGTAAACTTCCAATCTATTTGTAGATTGAAAGGAAAAAATTTGGAGGGATCCCAAAAATTTTCAAAGGTTTTATAAACTCTACATTAACTGCTCATACAATGGGACTATATATCTCAACAGATAGGTTAAAGGTAGTAAGCTTCCAATCTCTTTGTAGATTGAAAGAAAAAAATTAATTTTTTAAGTCTCACCATATATGTACGTGTATATTTTTATTTTATTTTTGGGTTGATAAAACCTTACAAAGAAAATGAAGTATTTTTAATTGTTACTATTTTTTTCATCCATTCATTCTTAGATGAAAGTTATCAATTTCTGAAAAAATAAGTAATTTTTTAATTCTCACCATATATGTACGTGTATATTTTTATTTTTTTTTGGGTTGATAAAACCTTATAAAGAAAATGAAGTATTTTTTTTTTCCATTAGATGATATTGAATAAAAGGAGTTACCATTCTCTCTCCTCTTCCATTCTTTCTTTAAAGATGACTTTCCAGTTATCAATTTCTGTTTCAATAAGTTTCTTTGTAAAGCATAAGATGACACTCACCTTGGATATATGTTTGACAGTATTCGAATCGGATTAGTTGGATTGCCCATGAATTGGTTGGGGAATTATTATTTTAACCGTATCATTCTTATTATCTTATTGGTTACTGTTAGATCAATTTGAAATCAACACAGTTAATTTATTTATTTTTTTTAAATTGTTGAATTCAAATTAATTCAACTATAACCAATCAGTTAATAAGAGTAATAAGTGTAAAATAATAGTAAGTATATCCCATCGTAATAATAATACGGCAACATTTTTGTACTATGCCAATAATGCAGAGGACCTGGTGCTTTAAAGGTGCAGATAGAGATGCCCATAAAAAATAAATTTTTGGTGTTACAGTAATACTTAGATTCAGTGCATCGTATTAATAGGAGCATTACACATCAGAGGAGAGATAAAAATTTTGGCAAAAGAAATTTTTTTTTATTGACATGTAATATTTTCATTGGTGGAATATACTGAATTTTTGGTGTTACACTAACAGCAAAAATTTATTCGCACATAAAATTTTATGGTCACTGTTTCAGCACATTCTCCAAAAAGTCATTCATATCAAGTTACCAACAACACATTCTTTGCAATCTCAAGAATAACTGCTTGTAGATATCAGATCTGTAATTTTTGCAGCCTTTTCTATAATTGTAAAGAGCTACTTGTAGATACCATATCTGTATTTTTAAATGCCAATTACATCTCTACTGTTGTTGTTCCTTTTTCTTTAAGAGTGTAAATAACCTTTCCACCTTCAGCCTTAAATACACTACAAGCAAATGACAATGCACCAATTTAAGTACTGACAAATGTCAATGAATTTTTGTTTTTTAGATTAAAAAGTTCAAATTAGATTAACTTAATTCCGTTAACTAAATATTTGCACTCAATGTTAATACAGTTGTAAAGAACCAATTCAACCCAAAAGATTAAGTTGTTGGGAGAGACTACATTAATGATTTTATATATCTCAACACGTGCCCTCACATGAGAGCTACTGGGCTTGAAGGGTGAACAATGCAGGGGCCCACCTGCCTGTGCGAACAAAGAAATTCCACTCTAAAGAAAGTGGAGAGCTGCGAGGATCAAATCCGAGACACGAGGCTCTGATATCATGTAAATTATAAATTTAACCCAAAAATTTAAGCCGTTGGGTGAAAGACTACATTAATATATATATCAACAACAGTGATATTTACATATTGTGTACTAAAAATTGCTTTAGCGGGTTGGGCCATTAGAAGTTTAACTTAGCTAGCAGAGTCTCCAAAATGAATCGTAGGTGTTCGAAGTATTCAAGTATGAGTTGTAAAGAAGTACCATATTGGTTAGACATAGATCAAGTGATGACCATATAAAGTACAAAAGATCCATAAACCTACACCCTTAAGGTTTTGGGTTGAGATGTGGTGTCGGCCCACTTTGTGGTTTTTCACTAGGCCAATTGATGGATAAATCCTTTGCAAAGGTTTTGGGCTCCCCCATATCATTCACAACAGTGATATCAAACCTAAAGGTTTGACGTCCGCAGAAGGTTAGTGTGACCCTAATATTTGAAGAGAAAAAAGACTTCTGTAGAAGTTGCCCTTATGGGAGCATGATGTTGGGTCTCATACTGAGGGGAAGATGTTGGAAGTATTCAAGTATAAGTTGTAAAGAAGTATCACATTGGCTAGACACAGACCAAGTGATGACCATATAAAGTGCAAAAGACCCATAAACCTACAGCCTTAGGCCCACTTTGTAATTTATCACTTGGTCCATTGATGAATAAATCCTTTGCAAAGATTTTGGATTCCCGTACCATTCACAATAGTATCAAACCTGCAAATATTAGAGGCAAATAGTGTCAAAGAAACTAACCGTTCTTGGTTCATATATATAAGGGGGAAAAAACTATATATTATTTTTTAATTTACATTCATTAAAATGCTATATTTTTATATGAACACAACATAACATTTGAATTAATCGAAGAGTGAATCATTGCTTTTGAGAAGAGGATAAACTAGGCCCATGGCTTGTACTGTGCAAGCATACTGAAGAATCATAACTGACAACAGGACCCATGCTACATCATTATTTTAAAGCCACGAAGCTTCTAACCTTTTGTTGCGTTAAAATTATAAGAGTATAAGGTCCCATGTGAATTTATGGGAAGACAATAGTGGATCTATAATTTTTTTTTTGATTTCTGCATACTTAGAATAAAAGAATAAAGAAAAAAATTTAAAAAAAAATTTTAAATATGTTAAAATACAAAAGAATATAAAAAAGAAAAGAAAAGAAAAGAAAAATTTAACTTAATATAAGAAAAGTAATTAAGAGTCAACTAAATTATTATAATAGAACATCTTGGGTCCGTAACAAAAATCACGGGCCTCAATTTAATCTCTTAGGAAAAAAAAAGTCTACTCGTGATCCATCATAATTTAAAAATAGACCCAGGTAATCAAAATCATCATTATCTGAAATTCAAAAAGACTCATATTAATCTCTCAAAAAGACTAACATGGGTCTATTTTAGAATTTAAAGGGATCACGGTTATTTTTTCGGATTATCGGTTCCCGGTAATTTTTGTTGATGACCTAAAATATATTTTATTCTTTTTTTTTCTCCAAAAAATTTATGTGTGCACTTGCACACATTATTAACACTGGTTCAATTAGAAGGGTTAGAACAATATAAATCGACCAATAAGAACGTGAATGGACTAATATGAGGTCTTTCTAGCTTGACCAATAGTCTTAAATTTAAGACCTGGATATGCAGACGTGTTAAAATTTTAATAGAGTTGTGGAGGTGACCTTTTTCTCTTCTTAATATACAATATAATAGTTTTTTAAAGAGCACGTAAAAAATAAATAAGTAAACATGTAAAAGTAACCAATTATTATTACCCATAATTTTATAAGCACAAAGCCATCAAAGCAATTGCATATTGCATGGCTTAGATACGAGCACTCTTTTTCTATGGCATTATAGTTTGGAGAACGGATAAAAGAAGAGGGAGCTTGAGAGAAGGAGAAGGTAGAAATGAAAAAGAAAGGAAATAAATAAATAATTAAAAATAAAACCTTGAAGTATCAAGAGAGATTATAATCGTTATTAGCTATTCATTGCCACTTGAATCTTAACAATTTGGCGGAAGGATTGACAGACGGAGCGAATTACCCCTTTGTTAGGAGAAAAATTTCAATGTACCGTCCCTTTTATTAAAAAGGGAATTTTTTTTTTCTTTTTTATCCCAGATTTTTATTTTTTGTTTTTAAGTCTTCAAATTTTTCCCTATTTAGCAAAAGAGAGTATCGAGTTTGGTAGGGATGTGCATGGGTCGAACCGAACCGGTTTTTTTGAAAAACCGAACCAAATTGGTTTAAATGGTTCTTTCGAAAGTTGACCAATTCTTAAATTTAAACCTGGATATGCAGATGTGTTAAAATTTTAATAGAGTTGTGGAAGTGGTTCGCAATATACGGTATAATATTTTTTAAAGAGCACGGTAAAAAATCGATAATCTTTTAAAAGAAAAAAATTAAAAATTTATAAAATAAAGTTATAAAAATTAATTTGGTTCGGTTTGAAAATGGCATTATAGTTTGGTTCGAAAACGGTTCGCTTATGAAACCGGAAGGTTATGAAACCGGTAAATAAATAATTAAAAATAAAACTAGTTCGAGAGATTATAATCGTTATTAGCCGGCCACTTGAAAAACAATTTCGGTTCATAAACCGGTTCCCCTTTGTTAGGAGAAAAATTTCGGTTACATGAATTGGATTTTAAAAACCGGTTATTTTATGGGGCGGTTCGGTTCGGTTCATGGTTCGACCCACTTTTTTGGTTATTTTGCACATCCCTAGAGTTTGGTGCTCCTAATGGATTAAAATTTTTCTCTTTTGTTAGAGCTAGTTAACGTTTATATATGTATAATATTCAATTTCATTTGGCAATTCATAAATGGAAAATATGTTTTCATGTTACATGAGATAATTTTATTTCATGAGACTGGCTTGGCAATTTATAAATGAAAACTATATCTTCATGTTGCATGCGATAATTTCGTCTCGAGGCTAGCTCAAACCCAACCCGGCTTTGATACCACTGCCATACGGGTTGAGTATTTGGGCCTGGATAATCAGTTGAATAGAAGCATCCCAATTAGGGATATTCGCAGTCTGGTTTGAATCAATTTTGAAGTAAAAAACATCTGGTTCAATTCCTTTGATTTGAATTTTTTTTAAATTCAATCTAATATTATTCGGTTTGGATTGAATCAGTTTTTTGATTTTTTTTCAAAAAGCCTAAAATTTAGTCATACAAATCCCTAGTTATATCAAAACAAAATCATTTAAAGTTACAAACCACTGGAAAATTCAAGTCTTCAAACTTAAAAAATTCTTAAAACTCATGAAGAATTAAAATAGATTAATAGAAAATAAAAAACTAAAACAATATATTTCAGAAAATAAAAAGCTAAAACAATATATTTCACTATCAATAACATCCAAGATTCTGTTATAAATTGGTTTGGATCGGTTGATGAACACCCCTAATACCAATGTTGGGTTTTACACTTGAGGAATGAGATTATTGGAAAATTCTAGTGTGATAAGTCCCACATTAATTGGTAATGAGCTAAGTGAAGTGTATATAAGTGAAAAGATTCATAAATTCGATGCTTCAAGGTTCTGGGTTGAGATGTGGCATCAAATCCACTTGACGTGGCTGATTTAGTTTATCTTACTGATGGTGGTGGTCCTCCGCCACGGGCTTCTCATAGGCCAGCATGATAGTGATATCAAAACTTTAATGCATTCGGTTAAAGAGATACAAAAGATACAAAATAATTATGGTTGGTCTAGCTTAGTCCATTAGTAGTGGTCCCTCGCCACGCACAGAGTTTCACACCTGATGAGAAGATTGTTGGGATTTTCAAATGTGATGAAATCTCACGTTAGTTGATAATGGACGAAGTCAAATGGATATAAGTAAAAAGATTCATGAACTCAATGCTTGGTTGAAATTGTTCTTATCACATGCAACACATAAAAAGCAAGTGAAATCCACTTTTCTTTCTTCTTCTTTTTTTAATGGGTTTCTCACAATTTTTGATATGTTATATGAAATAATTTATCCCATCCAACTCGAGAAACATATTCTCGTTCATAAATATGCAGTATTGAAGTTCAGACTTCAGACATGCCAATGAGCTTTCGCCATGTTATGGTTCAAGCAGCATCCTGCTATTTAATGTAAAAAAACAACAGCTACGCTAACATTTATAGATGTACAATAATCAATATTATTGGCCAATTCATATATATTTGCAATATGGAACTCAGAGAGGTCAAGTAGTTTTGACCATATCGTGGTTCAAGAACCTATGTAACTCTTCTCAGAAAGATTAGAGTATTTCAGGTCAGAAATTCTTTTATCTTCTTAACTTGATTGTTTAAAGCAAATTGAAACAAAAGCTTCCAAGAAATGGCATAACCTGTATTACGGGAGGACTCCAAAACTGAAAGCATAATGGTGCAGGAATTCCACTTAGATAATTCGTGTATGCATCCAAAACAAATTCAGAGAAAAAAGATAGCCAACAACAATGGCCCATCCATTTATAAGATTTAATGTTTTGGGCCCTCCAATGTATTGTAGCAATCAGCAACAAAAAGCACAATCACCCTACGAAGCACTGACAATTCAAAAATTCAAACATCTTGATGTGTCGTGTTCGACACTTCCTGACACTCTCCGACACTTCGACACTCCCCGACACTCTAATACGCATTGTAAAGACTCGAAAAAATGTTCAAAAGTTGCATTACGTTACGTTTTTAGTTCCAACTATTAGATTTGTTGGATTATGATTACCATTTTATTGAGTTTAATATAAATATTTGAGATATTTTATGTTTCTTTACAAAATTGATGGATATTATAAGTTTAACTTCATTTTTTGTTAAATTATAGAATATTAAATATAATACACATTACATAAATTACAAATAATATCTAATATCAAAACGTGTCCTAACGTGTCGAAATCTAACATTTTTTAGAATTAACGTGTCGGAGTATCGTGTCGTATTGTGTCTCGTGTCCCGTGTCAGTATCGGTGCTACATAGCAATGACCTATTTAATATTTTGAATAGTGTTAACTCGGCCCTACTTTTTAACTGGGTCAATCTGAAACTTCGCGAATTGGTTATTGATTGGTTCGAGTCAAATATAGGATCAGCTATATATCGGATTCGGTCAATCCCGATCAAAATCGGTGACTCAGTTGGGTCGTGTACTTTTATAAAAACTTTTTTTACCAAAAACCAAAATTATTTCATCTTATCAGAAAAAATTTAGAACTTATTTTAATTTTTTTAATTTTATTTGCTAATAGTATGCTCTTCTGCGATGACCTCAAATTTCTGCTTCCAATACTGAACTAATTTGCGGAATAATAAATTAAGAGAATGTAATATATATCACTTCAATATAGATAAATTTGAAAAATATGAATTCACAACATCTGGCCTTTTGAATGTTATTGGGAAATGGATCCTTTCATGTGAAAAAAAAAATAACATGGTCATGTGGGAAGATCACAACCACGGAAAGGTAAATCAACGTTATGATTTTGTAACTCTCTATTATAATATTTTTTTTATTCTCTCTTCTTTTATTATCATTGATCCACCTTTGTATAGTAATGATTCCCCACATAACCATTTCATATTTTTTTCACATGAGATGATCCAGATCCATGTCATTGAGAGGTATGCTTATAAGAATTCTGAGTTGTAATTTAAATTGACATAATAATAGCGTTCATTTTCATTTATTTGTACTTTATGAATTTGTAAAAGTGTGATTTGGTAATTTTTGAATTTATTTAATGAATCTTGTTTAACTCATTTCAAATATGGAAAATATTAAATTTATATGATTATATTTATATATATATTCAAGCCACCAGTGACTCAATAATAATACTATTCTGAACCCATTTCACATTCCACAATAGGCCCTGAAAAAAAAAATTACTTCAATTTCTATTTAAGTTTCTCATAAGTAAGCTATTTTTTTTAGTGTAAATTGATTTTGCCTCTACATGGGACATGATTAACCTATATCCATACAAGAACAATAAATCATATATTGAATTTTAGTTTTTAATTCATTTATATCTAACAGCTCACGTATTTGATAAATTAGAGTGACTAAATATAAATGAAAGTCATCCATTTGATTTTGATCCAATAACTATAAAAGTTGGTTTAATTTATTATTGCTTTTCCGAGCTAAGCATGAAGTTATATATATATATATATATATATATATTAATTACAATTGCACTTGGAGCACTTATACTTCAACCATTTCATCTTGAACGAAATCTCAAGTTTCGAAAAAGAAAACCCAGATATCGTTGTTCCGTATAATTTATGAGACAAACCCACTGTGGTAGTGTTATTTATTTTATTTATTTTTTGGTGAAAAGGTGGTGTTCTTTTAGACAGCCTACATTTTGAGAAAAATTTTAATGCACCGCACCACTGATTTTGGTGTTCTCTTTTATTAAAAAAAGAATATTCTTTTTATTCATTTTTTTTTAAGTGCTAAAATTTTTTTCTCTACATCGAAATTTTTGTCCTACATTTTCCTTCTCTAATTATGATGTCAGCCTGTATAGCACGGACACGCAAATGTTTTGAAAATTTACGTGTCGGACACGTGTCCGATACAGATACGTTCCAACACATTCGGACACGCGTATGACATGCGGTTAATATTTGGGGATATGCGATCAATCTTCGGACACGTTTTTCCAACACGCAGTCAATTTTTCATACACGCTGTCAACGCTCGAATACGTTCGGACACGTTTTTTTTTATTTTTTTAACTAAATATAAAAGAAATAATTTATAAATTAATTTTTTTCTATTATGAAATTTGACATAAAAAATTAACAAAGTACGAATAATTATTTATATTTATATTTATGTTATGAAATTTAAATATTTGATTGGTTATATGACTTATTATGGACTCTTATATGTATTAAATATAAATTATATTATATATATTAAAATAAATTTTAATATCAAAATATATCCCAATATATCCAAATATAACATTTTTTAGAATTAATGTACCGACGTATCGTTTCGTGTTCAATATCTCGTGTCCGTGTGTTCGTGCATGATAAATGGCATCAATCCAAATAAGCATCCAATGCCAACATCCAATCAAGAGAACCTAAGTACATGGTACTTCTTAAGTATCACTCACGATGATCTCATATATATCCAACCATGTTTAATATATGCATGCAAACAGTAGTTAATTATTGAACAAAACAGCTTTTGCAATGACAGCTCATGCAAGTGGTACAATCGTACTGATTCTCTCAGACTGTAATCGAGAGTTACTGGTGAATCAACCAATGAACTTGGCTTTGTAGTGTAATGTCGACATCCAGAATTTGATTAAATCTTCGATCCAATGAGAACTGGGCGCGCGCGCACACGTATATATATATATATATATATGAAAATAATTATAAAAATAAGCATAATATAAATATGTTATTTTTTTTGTATTTAATAAAAGATGCACCGAGTAATAATTTCCATAGTAATCGGTATATCCAAAGTATTAAAAATAATTTCCTAGAATTTAAGCAGTGAAACTATGTTCAATGATTGGAGTTTGCTCTCATGTTGAGGGAAAAATCTTTACTGATACATTGAAGTTCAGTGAATTAGTAATTTATTCATCTTATGATACGTATGCGGATTCTAGGAAAAAAAATTCACAGCCAAGGTTTCTCGCGAATACATAGTTTGAGATTTGATTTAATCTTATTAATCTTCTTATGGGACTGAATAGAATATTTTTATAAATTAATCTATTCCTAGGATATAAGTAATTCCTAATATAACCAGGGGGGTTAGGATTAATCAAAACCAGCTGATTATGTGTACGACTCACCGTACAACTATCAAACAACTTATTAGAAACACAAGATTATAAAGAATTCCTTACAAGCATTGTTTCTGATACATATGCGGATTATAGGAGAAAAAAAATTCACAGCCAAGGTTCCTCGCAATACATTTTCGATTTGATTTAATCTTATTAATATTCTTATGGGACTGAATAGCAAATATAATTTTATTTTTTAAGGTTATTATGGTAATTTTATTGAATGATATATAAAAAAAATACACTCTAGGTTTCTTTTTATTGATTTTTTTTTTGTTATATTGCCGAGGGTTTTTTGGATTAATCAAAACCAGCTGATTATATTATAAGATTTTTCTCATCGTACAACTATCAAAATTTTGAACTAATAATTAATCGGGTCGTGTTCGGGTTGAAACACAAGATTACTAAAGAATTCCTTATAAGCATTGTTTCCACCCCTATCTCTAACTATTATTATCTAAAAATAATCAAATTATTAATAATTGGGTAAAACCAAAAAATAACTCCTCTCATGCTAAATTTGCTTACACTAAAGTTTTGTTCCACATTGAGGTGCTTTTTCAAAAAACCATCAACTTTATCTGGACTGTGTTTTTTTTTTTTTTATATCATCACAAAATTCATACTTTTATATGGTGTCTGAATTAACTGAACCGTCATGAGTCTATATATAACAACGATGATATTAGAAATGTATTCATTAAATAATGCCTTTTTCACTAAATTGACCCTGAATTATTTTTTTTATTTTTATGAAATAAGCCTATATGAAATTTAGGGCCTATTTGATTTCTGTTTAGAAAACATTTTTAATTTAAAAAAATGTTTTTTATATTATTCTTTTAAAATGATTTAAAAAATCTTATCTGTTTTTTAGCTTTTAGAAGTGAAATTAGAGAATAATATCTCTCACTTGTCATTTTTGTTGGGTCAAGTCGGACCCTCAAGTCAATTCTGAAAGTGAAACAGGAAAATGTAAGAGGAGAGAGATGGAGAAGAACACAAGCAGTTTGTTTAACGTGGGAAAACCTTCTCCAACGTGAAGAAGTAAAAATCCACATGACACTTGTCTTTCCACTATAGGAATAATGAGTTACAACAATCAAATGTAACAATCAAATGTAACACATGGAGGTAGTATCAAACTTCCCTAAAGAGGTCTCACTCAACTCCTCTCTGGAGGTATTCAGATTCTTTTTCTCATTTTTCTCACATCTCTAAATCTCACACACTACAAGCTTATATAGGGAGGGAGATGATTCTAGACATTGAGCCACTCAAAGGATATGTCCCTGGAGCCTTGCACCTTCCTTTATGGAGAGACATTGAACCACTCAAAGGTTATGACCCTTGAGCCTTGCACAAAAAATGAAGAGTTTCAACCTCTTGGTACTTGAGCCAGGCATTAAAGGCGGAACAACTTCCAACAAATATCCCTCTCCGACTTCAATGCGTCGGGATCACCATCATTCCAACACCTTCACAACAGTCTTCAAACTTTCTTGTTGGTAGTGGTTTTGTCATCATATCGGACCAATTTTGGTCAGTGTGCACTTTGACAAGTCTGAGCTCTCCACCTTCCACCACATCACGGATCTAGTGATACCTCAAATCAATGTGCATAGTGCGGGAGTGATAGGTTGAATTCTTCGCAAGATGAATTGCGCTTTGGTTGTCACATCCCAGCTCGTACTTGTCTTGATCATGGCCGAGTTCAAAGAGAAACATCTTCATCCACAACATTTATTTGCTTGCCTCAATAACGGCTATACATTCGGCCTCGGTTGTTGAAAGTGCCACACACTTCTACAGTCTTGATTGTCAGGAGATAGCTCCTCCTGCAAAAGTCATCAAGCATCCAGTCGTCGACTTTCTCGAGTCGGCATATCCCCCTAAATCAGCATCTGAGTAGCCTTGCAACTCGGCTATACCTTCTCCAAATCGGAGGCATAAGTTAGTCATACCTCTAAGGTATTTGAAGAACCACTTCATTGCTTCCCGGTGCTCTTTGCCGGGATTTGACAAATGTCGGCTCACCATTCCAACAACATATGCCAAGTCGGGTCTAGTGCAAACCATTGCATACATCAAGCTCCCGAAAACAAATTGGTATGGGATCTTCAACATCTCATCTTTATCTTCATCAGATCTCGGACATTGCTTTTGGTTCAGTTTAAGTTTCCGGATAAGGGGGTGATCACTGTTTTGTCTTTGTCCATGCTGAATCACTTCAAAATCTTCCCAATATACTTCTCTTGACTCAGTCACAGTAGCTTCTTTTGTCTATCTCGGATGATCTTGATTCTGAGTATTTGCTTTGCAGGGTCGAGGTCCATCATTGAGAAGAATGAGCTCAATGCCTTCTTCTGTCTTTCCCTACAATAAGCATGTCGTCAACATATAATAACAAAATTAGAAAATCTCTAGCCTCATACCTCTTCACAAATACGCAATGATCGACCTCGGTCTTCACAAACTTGTGTTCAGTCATAAAAGATTCAAATTTATTGTACCACTGCTGAGGTGCTTGCTTCAAACCGTAGAGGCTCTTCTACAACCGACATATTAATTATTCTTGTCCTGGAGCTTGGAACCCTTTAGGTTGCTCCATATATATCTCTTCTTCTAAATCACCATAAAGAAATGTCGTCTTCACATCCATTTGTTCTACCTCGAGGCCCATCGAAGCTGCCATGGCTAACACGGTTCGGACCGAGGTCATTTTCACCATAGAAGAAAAAATCTCCTTAAAATCTATTCCTTTCTTATTTGCAGCTTTTCATTTCAATCCGGGTTTTGTATATCGGCTTCTGGTCGTTCTCTTCATTCTTAATCTTGTAGACCCACTTGTTTTCTAGAGCTCGTCTTCCTTTAGGCAACTCGGTCATGTTGCGAAATCAGCAAGTATATTGTTTGTTTCAAGTAATAAAGTGATCAGTAAAGATCATTATCTCGTGGATTAATGCACCAGTTACTAGTTTTAACTATTCCCTTTTTAATTGAAAAAAAAGAAATCAATTTGTTTGTGAAGATAATTGGTTGTTGTAATTTTAAAAACAGAACTTTAAAAATAATAATATTAAAAGCATTCAAGAAAAGATCAAGTACGTTAAGAAAATATGAGATTGATGAAAAATTGTAAAAAGACTGTAGCCAAGATGCACTTCACCTCCGATCCTCCCTTATATTCTTATATTGTATTTTATAATTAACTAATTTGTTTGCTCAAACAATTCATTATTTCCCTATAAAATAGTTGAATCCTAATGTCTTAGTGATTTCAACTCTTTAACCCAATTAGAATCCTAGTGTTCTAGTGATTCCTCTTGAATTACGCATTAAGCAAATGAATTAAAAGTCTGCAATCTACGTGAGCCTATGTCTAGGTCATGCACAAATTGTTATTCTACCATTGTCCACATTAAAACCCCAATATGCCTATTGTGAGCCCTAACACTTAAAACCCTATAATAGAGCGACCAATTCTATCAAGGATATGGAAAAATTAACACAGGCAGAAAAACTAACTAATTAATTTATAAAAACAATACAGAAAATATAAAGGATTCACATCGGGTCTGTGATCCCAACTATAAAAAGAAATTAGCCAGACATATTCATGTCTGCCTTAAACAAATTAAAATAAAAATTGTTCATGAAAGAAAAAGAAAAGAAGAAGAAGAAGATGAAGGATCAATGGTCTTCAATCTTCAACTTCGGTGGAATCCCGATCTCCAGCGTGAGCCTCCAAGAAATTCTCTTAATTCTTTGAATCTCAGAATTCTCTCCAGCCAAAGATGGTTTGCCTATGGAGGCTAAGTGTCTATTTATAGAGTTTATGCCTTGCTTAGAAATCTTGATCAAATCTTCATTGTGTATCTTGGATCCGATCTTTATCAGATACTGCCAGGAATTTGTTTAAAAATTTCTCAGGTACCTCCCGAGCTACTAGCGCCAGTTTCGCACTATTAGCGTGGGAGTATTGTTCTTGATAAAGCAGGCTCGCGCTACTAGCATGGATCCCGCGTTGACAGCACGGCTGGCAAGATTGGTTGGCGCTGCTAGCGCCAGTGCCACGCTAGTAGCGTGGAGGTTCTGTCTTGGAAGTTGCTTCTGGCGCTGACATCGAGATGGAGAAGAACACAAGCAAATTGTTTAACGTGGAAAAAAATTCTCAAGTGTGAAGAAGTAAAAATTCACGGGACACTAGTCCAGAATCAAACTTCCACTATAAGAATAATGGGTTACAACAATCATACATCCCTAGTCTTTCACTAGAGGTACAATCAAATGTCACCTACAATGGTGGTAATATCAAACTTCCCTAAAGAGGTTTCACTCAACTCCTCTCTAGTGGTATTCAGATTCTTTTTCTCATTTTTCTCACATCTCTAAACCTCACACACTACAAGCTTATATAGGGAGGGAGATGATTCTAGACATTGAACCACTCAAAGGATGTGTCCCTTGAGCCTTGCACCTTCATTTATGGAGAGACATTGAACTACTCAAAAATTATGACCCTTAGCCTTGCACCAAAAATGGAGAATTCTAACCTCTTCGTCCTTGAGCCAAGCATTAAAAGAGGAACAACATCCAACACTTTTAGAATGGCGCTTGAGGAGGAGATAAATCCCAAGAGGTTATTAAACATGAAAAGGAGGTTCTAAGACCAGAAATGGGACGGCTTTGCGGAAGAATTCCAAATGAGGACAGGTTGAGAGGATCTTAAATGAAAAAATTTTAAAAAAATTCTTGAATCAAATGCAAATTTTTTGTAAATTTCTTATGTACGTATTTAACCATATGGATACTCAATAACAACATTTAACGTACAAATCATTATAAATTTTGTTTGCATGAAGTGTTGTGTTATGGATTAGCCTTCATAATTCAAAAAGGGTCATTTCATTGCCTGCTCATAGTTATTATTTAGGCGTCTAAGAGACAGCTCACCCTTGATACAGTATTGGTTCAATTCCCTCACACACAGGAGTGAGGTAATTAATGGGCAAACTCATAATCAGCAAATGGGCAAACTCATATCATTAAGGAATATTTCTCAACTATATATATACCATTTGCATTCATATATTTCATGAGTTGTTATTTTACAAAAACTTAAACCATTGATCTGTCCTTATATATTCCAGATTTCGGAGTTATACTTGAGATAGTACCTACGGTGACTTTTTTTAGAATTTTAGTTCATAGCACCAATGGCAGATATATGATTTTTTATGAGAGGGGACGAAAATAAAATATCAAAGTTAAAAGTGTTATTAAGAAGGGAAAAGTTATAAATTTTTTATTTATAAATTGCAGTACGTACTAAGGATAATACATTATAGTATACAATATACTATCTCTAGTAGATAGTGTAGTTTGTAAAATAAAAGTTGGTAACTATATAACCTTCTCTTATTTAGATTAATAGGATGGACTGATCATTATTACAAAAAAAAATTTATGGAGGGGCTAAGTATTAGCACTACTGGTCTATTATTATTATTAGACAAATATTATTTTCTACATACAATAATAATCAAAGTTTAGGAGGAGAAACCGGGAATGTTCGCCATCGAGGGAAAGATTCTATGATACTTTGATATCCATATCCTTGATGTCATTAACATCAATTTTAACTAGTTACAGAATTTGATACATATTCATGGTATCAAAATGTCCTATATGTATGTTAAATATATGTATGGAACCAAATATATATTTTTTTTTTGATATAATGATAGCACTAAGATTTGAACTTATAATCTCATGCAAACTATTGAGATATATAGCCACATTGGTTGTATGTGCAACTAATGTGGAGTTTATAAGACCTTGAGCACTCTCACCCTTTAAGCTAATTTTTGGGGTGGTGTATCCCAATGGGCTCTCGTGTGAGGAGGCGAGTTGAGATATATAGTCTCACATTAGTTGTATGTGTAACTAATGTGGAGTTTATAATGCCTTGAACACTCTCACATTTTGAGCTAGCTTTTTGGTGGTGTATCCTAATTTCTTTACGCAAACTATTTAAACATCTCACCACTATACCAATATTAATGACCTATAGAATCAAATAAAAACTAAAGGTGGGTATTAAAGTGTACTTTCAATACTTCATATACTGAGTATGCTAATGGACGCTGATGGGTAAAAACTGCGTGGATTTTTCTTATATAGTATTACATATATCAGAGAATGAATACAAATTGTTTTCAAAAAAAAAAAAAAAAAGAGAATGAATACAAAAGAACAACGCTAGCTGCTATTTTACGACACAGATTAGCATGCTAATGAATTATATAAGTCCAATACGTTTCTTTTCTTCCGTTTGTCGATTTCTACAATCCTTTTTTCCGGTATTTTAAAATCTCACCCCGCCTTTCGGGTTGGGTTCACTGTTAATATATCCTAGTGAAGAAACTAAAGCTGATGTGGAAAGAGTTAGTTTAGGCAGTTAAATTTTGTTAGAGTTTGTTAGAATGAGTTTGTTAGAATCTGTTAGAATCTGTTTAGGAGTTTGTTATAGTTTGTTAGAGTTGGTTTGTTATTTTGCAGCTTATCTTTTCATTATATAAGGTGGTTAGTTGTTTAGAAGTGATATACAATGAATTTTCAGAAATCAAGATGGTATCAGAGCAAAATGCTCTGGGCCATCAACCACACTCCGTAATGCGTTCCTGATGCATTTCTTTTCCTTCTTTCTTTTGTTCAACTTTCTCCTTCTTTTCCTTGATTGTTCATCTTTCTTCTTTTGCTTACAACTATGGCAGAACAAAACCAATTATCAGATCCATATTATCTTCATCCCAACGAATCACCATCCTTAGTTCTTGTTTCTCCATTAATGAATGGAAAGAACTATCCTGCATGGTCAAGAGCCATGAAAGTGGCTTTGATCTCCAAAAACAAGTTAGTGTTTGTCAATGGCAATATCACTGCTCCTGCTGAAGATGCTCCAACCTTTCCTGCCTGGGAAAGATGCAACATGATGGTTCTTTCATGGCTTCACAAGTCCATAGCTCCGTCGGTTGTTCAATCCATTCTTTGGATTGACAAAGCCTATGATGTATGGAATGATTTAAAAGATCGATTTTCTCAAGCAGACACCTTCCGCATTGCAGATTTACAAGAGGATCTAGTTCAAACTAATCAAGGTGATAAAACAGTATCTGATTATTTTACAATTTTGAAGGCATTTTGGGATGAATTGAATAATCTTAGACCACTTCCACCATGCACATGTGGAACCTTGATTCAATCACGAGAACACAGGGAGGCTGATCAGGTTATAAGGTTTTTAAGAGGCCTTAATGAAAACTTTGCACAAGTTCGATCACAGATAATGCTCATGTCTCCTCTTCCAAATATAAACAAAGCATTTTCTCTTGTTCAACAACAAGAAAGGCAGTTGCGAACTGATTCATACAGTAACAATGGAAATGAAGCAAAGGCATTTGCTAGTTCATCAGAAAATTCGCGTGGTCATGCATCTCCATATAGAGGAAGAGGAAGGTTCATTTCTGGACGAGGTTCAAATTCTAACAACAAGTTTTGTACCAACTGCAAGAAGACAAATCATACCATTGACACATGTTACTTCAAGCATGGTTTCCCTCAAGGATATAGAGCAAAGAATTTTCAAGGATCAAGTAATGTAGTTCAAACTGAACAAAATGAAAATGCAGGAGTTAAGATCATGATGTACCAGCTTCTCTGATGACTGTTTCGAAGGAGAAATATGAAGATTATATGGCTTATATGCAACAAAACAACTCCAAACATTCCACTAATATGGCAGTAAATGAGAACCTCCATGTGACAGGTAAAATCTCGATGCAATGGCTTTTAGATACAGGAGCTACAGATCACATCACATATATTCAATCTGTCTTTACATCCATTCACAAGATCACACCTATATCTGTTTTCTTGCCTGATGGATCTTCTGTCACTGCTTCATATGCTGGAAATGTAGACATTTCTTCCACTCTTACCTTACAGGATGTATTATACATACCAAAATTCAAGGTGAATCTTATATCTGTTACAAGATTGCTTGAGAATGCTGACTGTTTCTTGGTTTTCTATGCAACTCATTGCTTGATCAAACAAAAAACCAATTCGAAGACGATTGGTACAGCTAGAAGACAAGGAGGGCTGTTTGTGATGACAACTGGTTTTGCTCAACTCAATTCGAGCTCTCAACTCTGCCATTGTCATGAATGTTTTCATTGTAATAAGAATGATGATTTTCGATTATGGCACCTTAGATTGGGTCATATTTCAGAGAATATTTTGAAGCATGTTGCTTCTCAGTTTCCCTTTATACCAGATAGGCATGTTAAACCATGTGACATTTGCCATTTTGCTAAGCACAAGAAGTTGCCATTTCCTGTTAGTAGTTCATCTGTGAATACAATCTTTGAAAGACTTCATGTTGATATTTGGGGGCCTTTTCTGGTTCCTGCTATACATGGATATAGATATTTCTTGACTTTAGTTGATGAATTTTCTCGTTTTACTTGGGTCATTTTCATGATCTACAAAAGTGAGACACGACAACTTCTACAAAATTTCATCAAATTTATTTCAAATCAATTCAATACTTCTCTGAAATGCATTAGAACCGACAATGGAAAAGAGTTCATTATGCCAGAGTTTTATTCCCAACATGGAATTGTTCATCAAACAAGTTGTGTAGAGACTCCACAGCAAAATGGATTGGTGGAAAGAAAACATCAACACATTATGAATGTGACAAGAGCACTAGCTTTTCAAGCATCTATTCCTCATTCTCTTTGGAATTATGCAGTATCACAAGCAGTGTTAATCATTAACATTCTGCCCACACCATTGTTGAAATATAAGTCTCCATATGAGATCCTTCATTCAAAACCATCTCCAATATCCAATCTTCGAGTTTTTGGTTCACTTACCTATGCATCTACCCTTAATTCCCACAGACATAAACTTTCCCCTAGAGCACGAAAATGTGTATATTTAGGAGAACCACAAAATACCAAAGGCCATATCCTTTATGATCTAACCTCTAGACAGATTTTTATTTCCAGAAACACTACTTTGTATGAATCTGTCTTTCCATTTGCTAATTTTACACCACCTTTAAATGAATCATCCACATCTTTAGATGTCTCACCCCAACCACTGCCTCCACTGGATTTTTCCTCACCACCACACACACATGATTCCCATATTCCTATAACAACTGATTCATCCATCCCTGCTGATACCAGCCATTGTGACAATTCTGTACCAACCAGACATTCATCTAGAATCCGCAATCCTCCTTCTTATCTTCAAGATTTTCATTGCAATACCATAAACACCAACCAATCTTCTACCAAATATCCACTGCATGATGTGATCTCATATGACAACTGTTCTCCAAGCTTTCATAATTTTTGTTCTAATGTCTCTGTGCACACAGAACCAAACTGTTATACTGAAGCTATCAAGCATCGTTGTTGGCAGGATGCTATGGTTGATGAACTACAAGCTCTCGAATTCAATCACACTTGGAAGCTAGTTGACTTACCTCCTGAGAAAACACCCATTGGTTGCAAATGGGTGTACAAAACCAAATATCTTGCTGATGGCTCAATTGAAAGGCACAAAGCCAGGCTTGTTGCAAAGGGTTATACACAAGTAGAAGGGATAGATTATTTCGATACATTCTCCCCAGTGGCTAAGCTTACCACTGTTCGAACATTACTGGCCCTTGCTGCTGCTAATAATTGGCATCTTGAACAGTTGGATGTCAATAATGCCTTCCTCCATGGTGATTTAGATGAAGAGGTTTACATGGTATTGCCACAAGGGGTTACTGCCAGCAAGCCGAACCAAGTCTGCAAGTTATTGAAGTCCCTCTATGGCCTCAAACAAGCCAGTCGACAGTGGCACTCAAAGCTCACATCTGCCTTGTCTTCTTTGGGTTATGTACAGTCATCTGCTGATCATTCCCTTTTTATCCTCAAGGTTGGTGATCATTTCACAGCTCTACTTATATACGTTGATGATATTGTGTTAACTGGTAACTGTATGTCTGAGATTCAACGCGTGAAGACTTGTTTGGATAATAAATTCAAGATCAAAGACCTTGGCACTTTAAGGTTTTTTCTTGGCCTGGAGATATCTCGATCAAAGAAGGGGATTGTTTTGAATCAACGTAAATATGCCTTAGAGCTCTTGTCTGATAGTGGTCTTCTTGCAGCTAAACCAGTATCCACACCCATGGATGCTTCTTCAAAACTTCAACGTTCATCAGGTGTTCCTCTCACTGATCCCTTTCCATATCGACGTCTTGTGGGGCGACTCCTATACTTAACAACTACAAGACCCGATATCATGTTTCCAGTTCAGCAATTAAGCCAATTCGTATCCAATCCTACGAATGTTCATCATGCTGCTGCATTTCGAATTCTTAGATATATTAAGAATTCTCCTGGTACTGGTCTTTTCTTTCCCTCACAGAATAACTTGAAGCTTTCCGGTTTTTCAGACTCAGACTGGGCTTGTTGTCCAGATACTAGGCGTTCAGTCACTGGACAATGTGTTTTTTTAGGATCAGCTCTTATTTCTTGGAAATCCAAGAAGCAGACTATTGTTTCAAGGTCATCTTGTGAGGCAGAATACAGGGCGTTGGCAAGCCTCTCATGTGAGTTGCAATGGCTTTCTTATCTTCTCAAGGATCTTTATTTTCCTTTGTCTGGTCCTGTATCAGTCTATTGTGATAACAAATCTGCAATATATCTTACACACAATCCAACCTTTCATGAAAGAACCAAACATGTTGAGTTGGATTGTCATGTAGTTCGTGAGAAGGTAGCTCAGAAGCTTGTTCATTTGTTACCCATTTCATCTTCGGCTCAAATCGCAGATGTCTTCACAAAGCCTTTACATGTTACTGCGTTTCAAAAAGCTGTATCCAAGTTGGGACTTGTAACAGCCTCAAACCCTGTAGCAGATATTGTCCGCTTTGCCCCCCTTCCGGGACTCACGGTTTTACGTTCTGGGGTTACCCCAAAAGGCAGGCCTCCACTAGGAAAGGTATCCACACCCATATATATGGCATGCTTCGTTCCCCTCTCCAACCGATGTGGGACTTTACATCCTCCCCCACTGGGAATACAGCGTCCCCGCTGTACACACCGGTCCAGGGCCAGGCTCTGATACCATTTGTAACAGCCTCAAACCCTGTAGCAGATATTGTCCGCTTTGCCCCCCTTCCGGGACACACGGTTTTACGTTCTGGGGTTACCCCAAAAGGCCTCCACTAGGAAAGGTATCCACACCCATATATATGGCATGCTTCGTTCCCCTCTCCAACCGATGTGGGACTTTACAGGACTTCTAAACATATACAGTCCCACTTGTGGGGGGATGTTAATATATCCTAGTGAAGAAACTAAAGCTGATGTGGAAAGAGTTAGTTTAGGCAGTTAAATTTTGTTAGAGTTTGTTAGAATCTGTTAGAATCTGTTTAGGAGTTTGTTATAGTTTGTTAGAGTTGGTTTGTTATTTTGCAGCTTATCTTTTCATTATATAAGGTGGTTAGTTGTTTTGTAAAGTTACAAAAGTGATATACAATGAATTTTCAGAAATCAAGATTCACAAGTTAGATCATATATGCATATCGACTCCCTCCGATCCCAAAACCCGGCCGGGTTTTAGTGTCTCTCAGGTCAGAGGGCTCAAAGGGGTCCTGCATATTTATTTTTTATTAAGAAAATTCCATGAAATGTCATTTTATTAAAAAGATAAAAATAAAAATACTTACAAACCTAAATGGTATCTTGGTGAGCCTGAATTTGATGATGTTATTTTTCATTAACTCCATTAGAATATGAGTTTTATATTTAGTATTTTGATACTTTAATTAGGTTGTGTAATATTGACTTGTGATTATAATTTGTGAATTATGTTAAGCATATTTTGAATTTTTGATAATTGATGATTATTTTTTAATATTTTCATATATGATATTTATATTTATATTTTTTTAATATATAAAACCGGGTCAGCATAGTAACACCGTAACCCCACATTTGAACTCGTGATTCCGAACATCGGCTGGGTTGATGGCTAGGCTGGGTTTGTAAACTCTGCTTTTTTCTGTGACGCCGCCACCAATTTAACAATAATATGCATACTAATCCTATTAGAATATTAGCAAAGTAAATGCATTATCCGTCCTACTTTAAGTTATATTAAGCTTGAGATCCCTAATTGGCGAGAATATTGTTAATGAATTTGAAGCTAGACATGAATAATTATAATTGTATGTTAAAATAATAAGAAAGACGTAGAAAATCCAGAACCGGGTTGAATTCTCTAATATTAACACTAACATTAGTCTAACAATTGTTCTTAATTGGACTAAAAGAAAGATCCTCTCAATCACATGTAGTATAAAGCAAGCAGGTCACACAAAACTCAGGCGTATGGATCATTAGTGTCTTTATCTCTGACTTTTAACTCGGATCACACACAAAATATTAGTATGTAGATTATTGCTGGTTATCTATTTAGAATCAATGTTTTAAAAGCTTCCTTTTTAAGCACCAGTTTGCTTTATATTCTACTTGAATTAATTTGAAAATAATCGGGGTTAAAAAATTGATATTAAAGTTAGTCTAATTTTTTTTGTTAAAATGATAAATTGAAATTACTTTTAAAATTAATTATAGTTTCATTCTGGGAGCCAGAAGATATCATCTTTGAGAGGGTCGAAAAGCTTTAACTACTATTCCTGAATTAGTCTCATAGTTGACACAAAGAATTGAATCTTGTAGAAATATTCAGGGACCGACTCATCTCAAATAAATAATTAGAGTTAGTATATAAAAAATTTATATTTTTTCGAAAGAGTTTTATTTAATTTGATCATTCATTATGTCACCACCTTGTTAATCAGAAAAGCTTTACTTCTGTTTTTTTTTTAAAAATAAAAATAAAAGAAAATAAAAGCTTTTTCTCTAGTCTCTTGACTCTTGTTGGTTGATTGATTCAAGGGTAAATAGGGGTTATGGACCCATATAAATGGCCCATTAAATGATAGGCCCAACAAGGGGCAATCCAAGATCTAAGTAAGCATTGACTCAGATAGATAAGCATCAAGGATGTTTATCCGACCAACACAGCGACAGCTCAGTAAATAGGCCGGGGCCCCAATCAGAGGCATCAAAGGCCCATTCACGTTACCCACAGGTAACCTCTATAAATACGAGATAAACCCTAAAGGTACGGGACGCTCTCTCTATTATTATTACGATGTCATTGTGCGCACACACACCCCCTTGGCTAATTTCATTATAGTATTTTGTGCACAGTGATCTGCTTGGCTCAATGGTATCTTCCTCATAAATACCTTGGAGATGACAATAGATCCAAAATAAATATACCAACCTATTGGACTGGAATCTCTTTCCCAAGGACGGAACAATAGGGGTTAGGGATTTTAGTAGGTATAGTTTCATATTTTTGAATTCTAACTATGCTAATTACTGTTTTATTATAATAAATTTCTTTATAATCCCGTCATATATATATGTCCTACCTTACATTACAAAAGAGAGATAAATTAGTTAAGATACACCAACTGACCCACACACAACTTGTGATTTGGAAAAAAATCCCATTTTATTAATTTTTATGTCTGACCAAAAAATAATGTGTACCTAAAATTAAATAATATATATTTCTCTTGATTGGGTAGACTTAATAGTTTATTGATTAAAAAAATAATAATAATTGACGAATGCTTAACCCCACCAAATAAATTATTTTGGATTCTAGCAAATATAAAATCGAATTCGAGACATGCCTAATAGTAATAGTACTGGGACCATCTAGAACTTGCACATTAATAACATTTTAGAACAATAATAAATATACATACCCAAGCATACGTATAAATATCTTCGCTGAATATTACTGTAACAAATTAAATATTCCCAATATTGACAAATCTACTGAACGGGTGAGGACTGAAGAGGGAAAGTGAACTGTTGGGATAATGTCAATGTATGGATTATACCCTTAGCACAATTAATAACCAAGCTAAGAAACCAAGCTAAGAAGCACTGTTCCAAGTTTGAAGTAAGTAATCAACAATGGAATTAGGTGTGTGTATGTGTGACTTTATTAGAAATAGGCAATAATAATGATACATAAGATCTCTTCATGGTGTGCTCAAGGGGGCTATTTATAGGTAAGGTGGTGTGGGTTGGTGAGGAGGGGTATTACCACGCACACAGTGTTGGGCGTGGCAGGCACTGCTACTGTAGCAGCGCTGCACCTTCTGCGTCTGGCGATGTCAGCGTAGAGCAAAGGGGCAGTTCCCTATTAAGGTGCCTGTGACAGTCACCTTTGGGGTTAAGGTCCCAAGATGAGATGTTTTGGTGCTTCTCCTTGGAAGCGTCGCAACATCGGGCAATGGGAGAATCCACGTTAGCCCTTGATGTGGGTTGGAATCTGGGGTTGGGCCGCCAGTAATTGAGTCATCCGTAACATAAACACATCAATAAAAACTCGAACTTGGAATCTGAAAATTAACAGCATGACGTATAGTCCTAATTCAACGGTTTTATATTTAATAAAAGGAAGAAAGCTGCTCATATACTTTAATAAATAGTAATATTACCAGCACACACACTATTATACACTATGAAACACCGATACTTCAAAAATCTTGACGTGTAATGTCCGAAACTCTCGAACACTCCGACACTTCAACACACGTTATAGAAATTCAAAAAAAGGTTCAAAGGTTGTATTGCGTTGAGTTTTTAGTTCCAACTATCAGATTCGTTGGATTACGATTAACATGTTATTGAGTTTAATATAAATATTTGGGATATCTTATATTTTTTTGCAAAATTTATGAATATTATAAGTTTATATTCATTTTTTTGTTAAATTATTGAATATTAATTATAATTTACATTATAAATATTAAAAATATTATTTAATATCAAAATATGTCCTAACGTGTCGAAATATAATATTTTTTAAAATTAACGTGTCGGAGTGTCGTGTCGGAGTGTCACGTGTTCCGTATCGGTATCGGTGTTACATAGATTATACATGTCACTTCATGTTTATTTTATGGGTTTATCATCTATCATTTAACATGACCAGAAAAACTTTCCTACACCCACAACATTTTGTGGGGCCCGCACCAAAAAAAAATTCTGGCACGCAAAACGAATCTCTATAACATTACAGAATCATTTTTCCTACAACATAACTCTTATAAAACTCTTATTTTATTATTATAATTTGATTATATATTTAATTATACCAAAAATGTTATGAGTTTTATAAGAGTTATGTTGTAGAAAAAGTGATTGTGTAATGTTATAAAAATTCGTTTTGCGTGCCGTAATTTCTTTTTTTCTTTTTTCTTTAAAAAATGTGGGTCCCACAAAATATTATATGTGTAGGAAAGTTTATTGTGTCATGTTAAATAATAAAACCCCAAATGTTATATATCTTTATTTTAATTTTACCTCCGCATTAACACCGGAGATGTGGAAAAAAAAATGACTTTGAGGGGCCGTTTGGTACGTGGCGTTCTTCGGGATTCCCGGGAAACTGAATTTTTCTAAATTTTAAATTTTCAGATATTATCATAAACTGGATGTAAAAATCATATTTTTGATAATTGAGATTCTCGGATAAATAAAAATTTCTCTTGTACCAAACGCCCCTAGACAATTACAAGGAAACAAATGTTTGAGGGGCAAATTAGTCATGTTGTTAGTGTTAGCTGCTAGCTGGTCTAAAGAAAAAGAGAGGATTGGACACGATATTATTTATGTTTTCTATGGGCAAAATACTTATCCTTTTAAATGACACAACTTATATCTTTTTACTCTCATAAAAAATTGGGACCCACATTTTTATTTTTTTTGTCAACTCTCTCCTCCTTTATCTATCTTTTTCTCTCTCTTAAAATGACATAACTTTACATCTTTTAAAATGACACACACTTTTCCATGTTTTAATCATCCACAATGACAAATGTTACTTAGGAGATGGGTGGAAAAGAAGAAGGGGAAAAAAATTAATATTAATATTTAACACACTGAGCTTCTAGCTGAGCTGTGAAGTGCTAGAGTGAGGGGAGAGTGATTCAAGTAGAACATTTAAAAATAAAAATACATCATATTAAAAATTTCAACATTTTTATGATGTCTAATGTGAAGATAACACATGATTTGTCTTGTCAAATGCTCAATTTGAACTTCCGCAACTCATAAAAAAAAATGTCGCATTCCATCCCACCCGGTCCAACAATTTTTTGGTACAAACAATGTACCCAACATCAGTATTTAAAAAAAAAAAAAAATTTGATGGAAAATACTTGAAAAAATATGAATTGAAGTGGAAGATAACTTTTTTTCTTTTAGAAAAAAGATGTACTAAATTGATACACATGCTGTATAAAAGAAAATCTTCATTCCGTTCCCAGTCACTCACCCTTCTTCTCATTGTTAATATATGTCGCCCCTTGCACAAATTTTGGGTGCAGCAAATGTAGGTACATCATTTTCAAAATTTCAATTTTTTAAAAATTTAAAAAAAATACAACTTAAAAGTTAAATTCAAATAATAATAAAAAACATTTCAATTTTAGAAAAGAGGAGCATCCAACTACTCCGGCTGCACCTTAGAAATTTTCATACCCCTCACCTCTTACACATTTTTATTTCCATTTCACCATTATTTTCAATTTTTCCTCATTCTCAAACGTAAAGTGTGTGTCATTTTAAAGCATGTAAAGTTGTGTTATTTTAAGAGAAAGAAAGAGATAGATAAAGGAGGAGAGAGTTGATAAAAAAATAAAGGTGTGGGTCCCACTTCTTTGTGAGAGTGAAAGGATATAAGTTGTGTCATTTAAAAAGATAAATATTTTTCCCTTATGTTAATTATCAATTTAGAAATAATCTTTTATGTAAATCATTATTGTGTTACTTGAAAATAATTAATTACTTTTCAATCAACATGAGAAAATTTTAAAATAATTTATTATAATTCAATCAACATTATTATTAGGATTTTATAATTCTCATCCAACATGATAATTAAATTTTTCCTACACACCCTTCGATTTTCGTGCTGTTATGAGTCCCACATATAATTTTTTTGTAATTATCATATTTTGTTTTTCGAAACTTTCTTGTTTTAATTAGAAATTTTAATCCTGATTTGTATCGACATACATATTGTAATTATAAAATTCTTATTATTATTTTTTAAAATATATTCACCTATTAATCGATTATTTGGCTAGTCAAATTTGAAACAATCGACAAGTCCAAATACTGAATGAAATTGGTAATTATATATATTTTGTTTTTCGAAACTTTCTTGTTTTAATTAGAAATTTTAATACTGATTTGTAATGACATACATATTGTAATTCTTATACCAGGTCAAATAAATATGTTAAAAAAAATTTCACCAAAAAAAAAATATGTTAAAAATTCACTCTAAAATATATTTTTTTGTTTTCTCAAATTTGCTGTAATTTGGTCAATCAACTAGAGTGAGGGAGTGTAACTGAACATGAATTAACACACACATATATATATATATATATATATATGAGAGCATTAGTGTCAAATTGAATTTTGATATCTTATATGAGAGCAGTTACATCAACATCTCTGATTTATAAGAATGTAATATTATTGATATTTTTTTATTTAATTCTCTTATACGAGATATCAAATTTTAAATTTGACACTAATGATAAAGGATCCTAAAGAAATTTACATTTTTGGAATTGCTCTATCCGTACCTGTAAAATATTATCCATATATATACTTAAGAATATTAAATATAGGAAATCATAATGAGTATTAAATATACAAAATCCTAACCCTACAAAAAAAATAATATCATATTATAATATCACAAGTCCACAACACCATAGAAAATCTCCATACACGGTTCTTTCTCTGCCAGCCTGTTTTTGTGACCTATTTAGTGCCCTTTGTCACCTTCCTTCATCCTTCTCCACCACCCTCCCTACCCCTTCCTCACCCTATATAAAAATTTATATTAATAGTACTTGTGCATGTACCATAATCTTGATTCTTGAATATGCACTATATATATGATCTACACTACTAAAACAACCCATGATGCGGCTTTGAAAGCAGAGCCATTCGTGTGGGACTTTGTAGGGAAGGGAGAGGGTCCTTACAATTACAAGATAAGCCCCACGTTTTTCTTTCATTTCTTCCCCTTTTCTCTCTCTCTCTCTTTCACCCTCTCTACTAAAACCCCCCTCTTCCCTTCCTCCATTCCACATTCACATCCTTCCCTCTCTCTCACACACACACACACACACACTCTGTGTCATTGTCACACACACCCAAACTCACTTACTCTCACAAAAACCAAACATAGACATAAAACCAAAAAAAAAAAAAAAAACCTTAACTTTCTGTTCCTTAAAACAAAAAAAGAACACAGATTTTGAAGTGTGACAAGCAATGGCTGAGCCACTAAGCTCAGAAACAGAGACAAGAAGCACATGTTGCACTTCACCTTCTTCGTGTTCACCACCACAACCACCACCACCACCACCATCGTCATCGTCATCAAGTTCAAGAAAGCGTGCGAGAGATAGCAATAGCAATAGCAATAGCAAGCACCCGGTTTACAGAGGGGTCCGAATGCGCGCGTGGGGCAAATGGGTATCCGAAATCCGAGAGCCCAGAAAGAAAAACCGAATCTGGCTCGGCACATTCGCAACCGCAGAGATGGCGGCGCGTGCACATGACGTCGCCGCGCTCACCATAAAGGGCTCCTCAGCCATCCTCAACTTCCCCGAACTCGCCGGGTCACTGCCCCGACCCGCATCAAACTCGCCCCGGGACGTTCAAGCAGCCGCAGCCAAAGCAGCTTCCATGGAGGCTCATCTCACCCCTCCGTCGCCGGCGGATTCGTCGTCGTCGTCGTCGACGCCGGAGGATCTGGGTGAGATAGTGGAGCTTCCGCCGTTGGGAACAAGTTTCGAATCACCCGACCCGAGTAGAGAGTTCGTGTTTTTCGACCCGGTTGATGGGTGGCCCTATCCTCACCCGTGGTATCACGGCATTTATGATGACCAGGATGATGGTGGTTACTTTATTGGAGATATGAACAACATGATATCAATGCAAGACTCGGAGAAGAGTATGGTTCTTTCATCGTGGCCTTAAGAGGAAGATTGTTCTTTGTTACAACACTAATGTTTAGTGTTTTCCCATTGGAGTGTGATTTCTTTTACTTTTTTTCCTTTTTTTCTGAATTACATAGTGTTTATTACTTAACCTTCAATATGGGCCCTTTGGCAATTTTTCTTTCAAGGGCTATATATATGTTTATGTAGATATAGAGTTTTATTAATGTTATGTTACATGATTTAAGTGTTGTTTCCAACACATAATAAAAGGGAGAGAGAAAGTGGAATGATAAAAAAGAAAGAAAAATATGTAGACTATACCTCTTTAACGTGTGTGTAGAAAAGTAAAGTTGTGTTATGTTCCATGGTAAATATAAAATCCATATATATATATATATATATATATATATATATTTGTTTTCTTGTTTCTCAAGTTGCTACTTTGTGTTAGTTTAATTTACACTTCTCTCCCCCTCTCTCTCTCTTTCTTTCATTTTAGCCTTTTTATTTTTTTTCCTAGTGTTTTTGGTTGTGATCCTCATCTTTGTTATTAGTTCCACATAATGTTATTGCACAACTGGTTTTTGGTATGGCAATGGTAAAAATTGAGTCTTCAATGCAATGATGTAAATGAAGTGAAATATACGTGTAGAAAGTGTTTCCAAGCTTATTTATGTAGTTCTGCTTTTCAATTACAAGAATAAAGGTTAAAAGCAGATTCTCTATTGCATTTTTCATTTTTTTACAGCTCATTCTTCTTTCTCTTTCTCTTCTTTTTTTTAACGAAAGACCCGGGTAACAAAATTCCAAGTCTATATCATATTTTTGAATAAAGTGGTTAAACAATAGTTTTATTTGTATTATATTTGCAAGAGGGATGATGCTTAACATAGCAATTTGACCCATAGTACACATAATACAGCTAGCATCAAGTTCTGACACGCAACGCGGAAGTTCATGTTTTCATTTTCGTTTGTTATTGCATTTATGCGAATTGGAAATTGAAATATTATTGCTACACTTGATTTTTATATTCTTATTTTTATATTTCCATTTCTATAAGAGAAAGAAAAGTGAAAAGTGAATTTTTTGTTAAATATCATAAAAATATAGAATGGAGGAGTAAAAAAATAAAAGGCAAGAATAACATTTTTATCGTAGAAAGGCAACGCATTCTCAGCTAGTTCCGCAAATCGTGGTAGAGTTCAGAAAATTATTTAAAAGGACAAGTTATATTTACAAATTTTTTGTTTACAAACTCTTACAAATTACATTAAGTATGATCGATCATACTTTAATCGTGCAGTGTACGACCGGTCATACTTAGTGTAATTTGCAAAAAAAAAATTGTAAACGAATCATATCTCTTATTTAAATTATAGTTCGACCCCATTATAAGCTATCTCATTATTTATGTGATGATTTGCAAGGAAGATGCATATAACAGTGACATGATTTATTATTTTTTCTTTTATAGATCCAGTGGCAGGAATTTAATTACTAAAGATATGACTATGTGATTACAAATATTGCAATATTATGTTGATGCATTTGTCCTTACTAGCTATATACCATTTTAATTTTAGCTCTAATACTATACTTGTTTATTAGAGATGCAACTATTTAGGGACATGATACATGTGATTTCTTGTTAGGGAAAAATGTTTATTCTTTTAAATGACACAATTTATATCCTTTAACTCTCACAAAGAAGTGGGACCCACACCTTTATTTTTTTGTCAACTCTATCTCTTTCTCTCTCTTAAAATGACACAACTTTACATCTTTTAAAATGACACACATTTTACCCTTTCTTGTTATTAACAAATGGCATTCTACTAATCTTACACCTACTCATGAAACAAATTTTTTCTGGCCCCCCTTTTCTACTTGGTTAATATATACCTGACTTTAGTTGTGGGGTTCTAATAGCTCTTTGTAGTGACAGTTTTATTTCTTTGTTGTTGTTATGACGTGTGTGTATGTATGCATATGCTTTCTAACTTTACAATGTGACCAAACGCTCAAAATCTTTAAACTTAAAGATAGAAGAACACTAATCGTGGCACAAATGTGTGTATTCAAGATATCTCACAGGTCGATCGCCACCCTTCAATTTTTCTTCTTTTTCCTTTTCTCTCTTTTTCCTCCCTTACGTCTACGGCTCTAAATGAGCCTGTGTAATGTATATTCAAAAGTCAGTGATACTAACATTTCTCATAATAAAATACCCAGTATTGAGTTGGCACTGAAAATTTATGTTGGTTATCTAGGAGCATGATAGGAAATGTACATTATATATGTGACCGTACACCTCCATTGGAGAACTAGGTCTCTTTGGGTCGTAAATTTCAATTTAGATAGTCAATGCTAGGATATGAGTTTGTGCTTACTAATTTGTCACTAATTCTATTGAAACGCCATACGAGGGAAAATATATATATATATATATATATATATATATATATATATATATATGTGTTCTTTTTAGTGACAGTTTTATTTCTGTTGTTGTTAATACGACAGTGTGTGTATGTATGCAAAAAAATTTCTAACATTTACAATGTGACCAAACCCTCAAAATTTATTTTGTAAAGAAAGTTTAAATCAACGTTTAAACCTGCTCATAATTTAATAAGAATAAATATCATTTTTGGTCCATAACAAAAAATTCGGTCACCACTTTAGTCCATTATAAGAAAAATTAGTCATCTGGTCTCTTATGAAATTCAAAGTAGACCCATTTTGGTCTTTTCAAGGGACTAATGTAGGCCTTTTTTGAATTTGTATGATTTTAACTAAATTGATCCACTTTAAATTTTTTAGGGACCTAAAATAATTTTTTTCGTTGGGACTAAAATTTATCATATTTTTTGCTAGGGACTTAATAGAGTATTTACTCTTAATATATATATTGAATCAAGAGACAAATGGAGAACTAGGTCTCTTTGAAAAAAAATTTAAAAGTTTATGACCGCACTTGTACATTTTATATATTATATTTGGGCTCAAATGTATTTGTTTTAAATTTTAATTTATTTTATGATTATATATATATATATATATATATATATATATATATATATATATATATATAATAACAAAACGACATCGTATTAGGAATAAATGCAGATAACTTATATGCAAAGTAATTGCAGAAACATTTTTCTCATATTATATTCACTCAAATGTATTTTCATAAATAAGGTATAGGTGGTATGTTATTGCATAAATATATAAGTAAATATATAAGTATTGGAGATAAAGTTACATGTTTATGATCTATTAAAAAAATTATATATTTATGTGTAGGTTTGGTTCAAGTTGAATTAAATTGTTGGTTTTCAAAGTCAGAACAAAAAATTGATTTTTCATATTTTTGGGCATTTTCATTATAAGTTTTTTTCAACTTTTGATTCTTCGATCTGCTTAATTTTTTTTATTATCATTAATTTGGATGGATTTATAAACACTCCAGTATAAAAACTAAAAATGATAAAAATGGTATGTTCACACCAGTCAAATTCATTGCTCAAAACCATATGAAAGATATATTTAAAAGAAGCGATATATATATTAGTTTAACATTAAAACGTGTGATGTATAGATAAACACGCGGTGACATGTCGAATATTAATTTGGCCAATTATTTAATATTAGCCTACAAGAAAAAATAATAGTAAATTTCCGAATTCAACATAAGTAACTTGCTTTTGATCGAAATCGAGAAATGAAGTGGTCCTGTGCATGCAATCACTACAAAGTTCAAATTAGTATACTGTTTTTGGTAAAACCATTCTGTTATTTCCATCAATTTTCATCTACCTACCATTCACCGCATTGAAATGAATCATAATTTATTAACTGGTGGTCCATTGGTAGAATCTTTGTTCCAATTAAGATTGTGAATACGACAATTTTTTGGGTACCCTTGAACTTTTGAAGTATAGAATTGATGAAATATTCAATCTTAAAGTGTATTTTTTCCTCTCCTCGATCATATTATTCATCGTTTATTTGACTAGTTTGGTTTGAGTGAACTATATGAGCATTAAAAAATTTTCTATCATATTTTAACGAAAATGGATTCTCTCATATGGGAAAAAAAAATATGATATGGTCATGTGGAAAAATTACAACCACATAAAGGTAAATCAACGATTATGATTTCGTAACTACCTATTTTAACATTTTTTCTCTCTCTTTCTTTATTATCGTTGATCCACCTTTATATGGTTATGATTCCCCCACATTACATGATCATGTGAATTTTCACATGAGAGGATCTAAATCCTATTTTAACACAGTTATATTTTTAGGAATTCGAACTCAAAATCATTAATTAAGTTGAAATAATCCCTTATCAGTTGATCCATGTGCTTGGTAATTTATACTCGCACACCTTAAGCTATTAGGATTAATCTGATAATAAGAAATTTGAATAATTTGTATTAAATTGTATGTTGAATTTCTACCTGTGTGTCAAAAACAAACAAACAAACTTGCACACCTTTATAGAAGCCGTTACTATTAGAACCCTATATATGCACAAATTATTAAGCATTCCTATAAGTGCAAATACAGATCCCATAAATGATGTATGTAACTTGTTTTCCATTCCCTCACAGATCCCATAAATGATGTATGTAAATTGTGTTCCATTCCCTCACCTCTAACGCAACATTATTGGGAGAAAACCTTATGGTAGGTGGACTCAATTACAAATAGTGACTTTTGTTTCAATAATTGAGCAATAGCCTTAACCCATTTATTTTAACTGTTCAGCTTACAAAATTGCTATATCTCCCCACCAACAAGGAACTCATTGTATGGAAGTCAAAACTTCATGACCCCATTTAATAGCTGTAAGATGTGGAGCAAAAAGGACACCCATTATTGTTTTGCTTACCATACATCTTGTCTTCTAGTACAAGATTTGGGTGTGTTGTTTTTATGTGGTGGAAATGAGAAGATTTTTTTTTTTTTTTTGGTAAACGAAATGAGAAGATCTTAAGTAAACTAAAACAAAGAGTTTCATTTTAATTAAATTAATTAATGGACCAATTATCAAGAAACTTAGTAAGTTCGTATAGGTGGATATGCTTAGCGTGTCCAAGAATAATTAGCAATCCCATCAAATTACAGCATGAAACTTTGGTACAAGGGCCAAACATGTGCATCCGTATGAACACAGGAGTGATAGGTACCTTTTATGTTACCTATTTCTTAAAATAAAAATAAAAGTAAATGTAGTGCTAAACTTCGATGTTGCAATAAATCAAAACAGTAACTGCATGGTTGATGCAATTTGACCCAATTATATATATATATATATATATATATATATATATATATATATATATATATATATATATATATAGGGTTTAGCGGATGTAAAGTGACTGCACCTAAGGATTGGTGTAGTCATATAAAACTACGTCATTTTATTATGTGAAAACATTAAATATGGAGAATAATAACCATACAAAGGTGAAAATAAATATAAAATATTAAATATTGAGAATCATAACTATACAAATGTGGAAATAAATATATTATTTTTATTTTCTATAATTAATTTTAAACGCAAACTTCCTTTTTTTCATCCAAAAAGACGTAATTTTTATGTGACTGCACCAATGCTTATATACAGTCACATTACAAATCATTTTGCCACACACACACATATATATATATAGGATCATTTAACACCAGTGTCAAATTTAAATTTTGATACTTCATTTGAGAGCCATTAGATCAAAAAATATCAATGACTCTGATTTGTACGCATGTGACACAATTTATCTTTTTTGATCTAACGGCTCTGTAATGAAGTGTCAAATTTCAAATTTGACATCGATGTCAAAGGATCTTACCTTATATATATATATATATATATATATATATATATATATATATATATATATATATAAGTAAATATTTCTACAACCACTTTAGATAATGTTATCTACAGCTACCTCAAAACTACGTTGTTTTGATTAATGAAAGGTGTTTCTGTAATTTTAGTTGAATTAATGAAGGATGTTTCCGTAATTTTTTTATTTT
Organism: Gastrolobium villosum; assembly: GCA_032173675.1. Classification (NCBI taxonomy): domain Eukaryota; kingdom Viridiplantae; phylum Streptophyta; class Magnoliopsida; order Fabales; family Fabaceae; genus Gastrolobium; species Gastrolobium villosum. The sequence continues at coordinate 2,284 of JAVKPL010012313.1, read as the reverse complement.
TTATCATATCAATTTTACTAAAACACCCTTTATTAATTCACCTAAAATTACAGAAACACCCTCCATTAATCAAAATGACGTAATTTTGAGGGTAACTGTAGATAACATTATCTAAAGTGGCCGTAGAAATATTTTTCCATATATATATATATATATATATATATATATATATATATATATATATATGGAAAACATTTTCTCCTTTTAAAGGAGAAAAATTTTCTCCTACCAAAGACTCATAGCATAAGTGGGTCCCATTTTGAATTTTTTTCCCTCTCTACTATTTTGTAGGCCCCACTTATACTACGAGTCTTTAGTAGGAGAAAATGTTTTCCCTATATATATATATAAGGGGAAGGTTATATTTACTTATTTTCGTTTAGAACTTTTTACAAGCATATCTTAACCGTTAATTTCTGTCAATCAATGGTTAAGATTTTCGCAAATCAAATTTATTAATTAATTATTAATTCACAATAAATGACAACCGTTGGTTGGCGGAAATCAACGGTTAAGATATGGTTATAAGAGTTTGTAAATTATTTGTGTTGTAAATATGACCTCTCAGTGTATATATATATATATATATATATATATATATATATATATATATATATATATATATATATATATATATATATATATATATATATATATATATATATATATATATACATGTAATGAGGTTATTCTTTTTGGCTTCACACGTGCTCCTTGATCCAAAAGTTGACTCTAATTAATAAAGGAATTATTTGGAAATTACAACTTAATTAAGACTGGCTTGCGTGAAAAGTCAGTCAATAACCATAGTGGTCAGCAAAATTGTGGAAGTTACGGAAACAGGGTTCGAATCTCATCCCATGTACTTTTACAATATCTTAAAATTAAAACCTTTGTATAAAAAAACAAAAAGACTGGTTTGCTTGCCATAGGGTTTCACATATATACTACTAATATTTTTTAATTTTTATTTTCCCATGTATCCAAAAAAAAAAAAAAAATTAAACTTTTTTAGTGCTTAACATACCCTGAAACAAGCACCATCTTATCAGTGTTTTCCCCCTCTAAGCCTCAGTTCTTGTTTAAGTGTTGTAACTCAACATTTTTTTGTGCCATAAAATTCCCTAATTTTGGCTTATGACAGAATATACAAAACACTATCAATTCTAATGGACCACTGTGGCACTATCCTAGTTATTGCACATTGAATCACTCACCTAATTAATTTTTAAATAGTAATTATATATCAAGTGATGGTTAATACTAGTGTTTTCTTTTATAATGAAAAAAGAAGACTAATAACTTTGATTATGATGAACCAAGTTCCATGGAGGATGATGAATCACAAGGATTCCACGGTCACATGCTTCTGCATACCGTTGCAAGCGCTGCAAAAGACCAAGTCAGTGGTTTGCTTTAATTAGCAACAAAACAACTATATAAACCATTATTAGATGCAACAGAAAACAGACTGGCTCAAAGTATTAATAAGATCTTAGTTGGCTAATAAATCATATCTCAGCACAGAATCTGCTAACTCCAAACCCCAATAATTAATTGGAAAAACCCACTCCCGTTAAATCCGACTAGCGAGTGTGTGATGGAGGAAATCCTTGTACGTAACCTTATCCTTGCATAATTGTAAAGAGGCTGATTCCTGGATTCGAACCCATGACCTTTCAATCATGAAGGAAGAGTCTTATCACTGCTCCGATTCGTCCCATTTTCAATAATTAACTGGAAAGGGATAAAAAAAAAAGAATTTCCCTTTTTAGATTATTTAACTTCATAAATTTTTTATTATTCTGATTTGATTCCAATTAATAAGCAACAACCTTATAATGCCTGAACAAAAATAAGTGCTAGTAGGAGTAGTGGTCAATTTTTGGCACGATTTGTCTGCAACAAAATATCTGATATCTAGAAATAATAGACAAGTAGGAAATCAGTGTCACGAATACAATAATAGGACAAGGAAAAAAAATATTTAAAATGTGAAATTATTTGTGGCTTTCATTTGCATAGTGAACCCCTTAAAGGTTGTTGAGGTGATTTGATGGCAATGAGAGTCCCTGGAGGGTTGAGAACCATGTATCTCAAAAAAATTTGTCTAGTAAGAAGGTTGTGCAATCTCACTACCATAGGACAAGTCTTGTACCATAAGGGGTGAATCAGATTTTGGGCCCTCTTATGACAGATAAGACAATGAGGAAACAGTGATGAGTGATAATTCTATATTTTGATGCAAATTTCTTCTATTTTTAGGTGTCAGAGATGATAATGG
>JAVKPL010012312.1:0-61424 GCA_032173675.1 Gastrolobium villosum | reverse complement strand
CACAAAGGTCGGAATTCGGCTTCCGTTCACAGACTTCCAAATGGCCGTGCTGCGTCGGATTCGAGTAGCGCCTTCCCAACTTCACCCAAATTCGTGGGCTTTTATCCGAGGTTTTGAGCAATTGTGCTCTTACCTCTTCTTCCTTGTACAGTCCCCCTTTTTATTTCTTTTTTGATGTCTATACGGCTCGGAGTGGTGCCGAGTTAAAAGAGAGGAAAGGGTGGGTTACCTACCGAGGTACCCCTGGTAGGGGACTTTTCATCCCTTACTCTCAATCCTTTAAAGGCTTTAAGAATGCCTATTTTATCCCTTGGTTTGGCAAGGAGCTGCTAGATGATGGGAACTTATTATGCCACTTCGAGCTGTATTGGACGCGAAAACACTATCGACGTCGTCCAAAACACTACGCCACTCCTGTGTCCGCGCTTTCCAGAGCTGAGAGATTCGCGGTGCGGATTTTAATCGAGTACACTGACGACTGTGGCGTCATCGACTTAAGTCGGATAGTAAATAAATTTGGAGATGATGCTATTTATGAGTTTGGTATGTATGTCAAGCTTTTTATTTAACTTTGACAACATTCTCTTTTTGATGCTTTTTAACACTGCATTTTCTGATTTTCAGTTGGCATGACTTCGGCTGAATACAAGAAGTATCTACCCAAGCGAGCCGGCAAGGGCAAGTCGCGAGAGGCTGCCCCTCCAGAACCCGAAGCGTCAAAGCGACGGCGGGTAGACATCATTTTGGGGGAGGACCCACCTGCTGACGAGGTGGTTCCTATTGATGTTTCTCCCCCATCACCAAGTCCAGCTGCAATACCTGCTTCCCAGTGGACCCAGGGGGCCCTCCTCAGTTTGGAGCCAGGGGAGCTATGGAAGTCAGGCGTTTCTGACCGTCTCAGGGCGGCTTTGAAGCCTCCCCCTGGTCTCTTTCTGGATTCCGGCCTGACCTCTTCTGTGAGGGTCATGTTGAAGCGGATGGAGGAGGACGCCTTAAAGACGACCTCATTGATCCAGATATTTCAGGACCTCCTCCAGAATCTGGACCAGGCGAATGCGGCCAAGTCATCCCTCTCTGCTAAGGTCGTGGAGTTAGAGCGATCTAAGTCCGCCCTGGAGGTTAAATTTGGGGATCTGCAGAAGGAGGTGGACACGGCGAAGGAGGACCTGCGCCTTTCCAATTCTAAGGTCGGTGAGCTGAGCGCCGAGAAAGAAGCCCTTACCCAATCTTTAGGGGATAAAGATGTCCAACTTCAGGCGCTTCAAACTCAGCTCGACCAAAAGACTGCCGATTTTGAAGAGGCCAGGAACGTGGTGGTTAACGCGGCTGTCCAAGCTTTTGACAACGCCATTGCTCAGGCCCGAGTTCTCAACCCAGGGCTCATCGAAGAGGGCATGGACGTGTCTTACGAAGTAAAGGACGGCGTCATTATTCCGGGTTCTCCTGGTTCCGAGGAAGAGGCCGAGGCTAGGACCCCTTAATTTCAATTTCTACAATATTTTGTAATCATTGCCGTTTTCGGCTTAGCTTTTGTTATGAACAAACTTTGATTAATCCGAGCTCGTCTAATTTTACCATATTGGTTTCATTTCTATTTACCTTTATGGCTTGCGAGTCACTGATGTCCGATCTAAAAATGTTAATTTCTTTTTCGAAGGTTCATTTCTTTAACGATCGTGACATACATGTCGGAATCATAAATGGAGGCGTTTTAAAAACAACTGCTCATTTATTCATAATAAGACTGTTTACAAATCCGAGCTTTACAGCCCGCTTATTTGCTTTAAAATCAAATCAAGTACTGTCCGAGCTCCATGGCTCGTTTTATTTATGTGGACTAGAGTCTAGTACTTTGACCATGTCTTCATACCTAACTGTAATAGGTTTTCAGCTTGTCAGCATTCCAAGTTCTTTTTACTGGCTTCTTTGATAGAGTTTCCAGAGTGTAGGCTCCCTTTCCGAGATTATCCTTGACCCTATAAGGGCCTTCCCAATTTGCTGCGAGCTTTCCATCTTTGGCATTCTTGTTGCCGATGTCGGCTCTTCTCAAAACTAGGTCGCCGCTCTGAAATGACCGAGGTCTTACTTTCTTATTAAACCTAGCCGTAACTAGGCGCTTGGCCATCATATTTTTGTATCTGGCGTTCTCCCTGCACTCATCCAACAGGTCGAGCTCAATCAACAGTGCTTCATCATTTTGTCCCTCAGTGCCTTGCAGTCTTTGGGCCCTTCTCCAGGACGGTTCTCCGATCTCAACCGGAATCATTGCTTCGCAACCGTATGTTAGCCTGAAGGGGGTTTCTTCTGTTGCGGATTGAACACTTGTTCTGTACCCCCATAAGACTAGGTGTAATTGCTGTACCCAGTTTCCTTTGGCCTCGTCAAGCCTTTTCTTGAGTCCGTTGATTATTACCTTGTTGGCAGACTCGGCTTGTCCGTTGGTCTGGGGATGTTCCACTGAGGCGAAACGGTGTTTTATTTTGAAGTCGGACATGAGTTCTTGGAATTTCTTGTCAATGAATTGAGTTCCGTTGTCGGTTACAATTTCTGCAGGGATTCCAAACCGACTTACCAGGTTCCTTTCGAAGAAGCGTCGTATCCTGGCCGAGGTGATGGTGGCCAGGGGTTCAGCCTCAATCCATTTGGTGAAGTAGTCGACCGCGACTATCAGCCACTTTAGTTGTCCTTCAGCAGCAGCAAAGGGTCCTAAGAGGTCCATACCCCATTTAAAAAATGGCCAAGGTGCCGTTATGGTCTGCAATTCCTCTGGGGGTGCATGAATTATCAGTGCATGCTTCTGGCACTGCTCACATCGCTGAACATGTTCCATGGCGTCAGCCGCCATTGTTGGCCAGTAATACCCAGCTCTTAAAGCCTTTTTAGCCAATGCTTTGCCCCCCATGTGATGTCCGTTGATGCCTTCATGGATCTCGGATAACACATATTCAACTTCGTTTTTGTCGAGGCACTTCAGCATGGGTGCATAGAAACCCTTTTTGTAGAGTTGACCCTCTACTATGGTGAAGCAAGCCGAGTTCCTGACCAGCTTTTTTGCCTCTTTAGTATCTTCTGGCAGGGTTCCTTTTTCAAGGTAAGCCACGATTGGTCTCCTCCAATCTTCAGTGTCGGTAGTTATCATTAGGACGCATGTTGGTTCCAAAATGCTTTGCTGAATAACGGTGCGGTGGTTGCCGGGTCCTTTTGAGCTTGCCAGTTTGGACAGGATGTCGGCCCTACTATTCTCATTTCGAGGGATGTATTGGATCATTACCTCGTCGAACTCGGCAAACAATTCCTTAACTCTTTGGAGGTACTTCATCATGAGAGGGCCCTTGGCTTGGTACTTTCCCTCAACTTGGGAAGTAACGACTTGAGAATCGCTCATGATTTTGACTCTTTTTGCTCCGTGCTCTCTCACCTGCATAATCCCAGCAATAAACGCCTCATACTCTGCTTGGTTGTTTGAGGTCGGAAATGCCAGGTGGAGCGAATGCTCAATTGATACTCCTTCCGGGCTTTCGATGATTACTCCCGCGCCGCTTCCTTTAGAATTTGAGGATCCGTCCACATACACGGTCCAGATATCCTCTTCCGACTTCTCCTGTTCATTGCCCGGGGTGAGCTCCAAGATGAAGTCGGCAAGTGCCTGTGACTTTATTGCTGGTCGAGGTTCGTACGTTAAATCAAACTCGGATAGCTCGACAGCCCAATTAATCATCCTTCCTGCCAGGTCAGGCTTATGTAGTATATGCCTGATAGGCTGGTTTGTCCGCACTATGATCCGGTGGCTTTGGAAGTAAGGTCGGAGCCTTCTTGCCGTTGTCAGTAAAGCGAATGCCACTTTTTCTAGCTTCTGGTATCGGAGTTCTGGTCCCTGCAATGTACGTCCAACGAAATAGATTGGGTGCTGGTGATTATCCGTTTCCCGGACTAAGACGGCGCTGATAGCTTCCTCACCCACAGACAGGTACAGGACCAGCGTCTCTCCGGGCTCTGGTTTTGTTAGTACGGGAGGGGTAGCCAAGCAAACTTTGATGTTGTCGAATGCCTTTTTGCACTCTTCCCCCCAACCAAATTCTGCCTCCTTCTTGAGGAGCTTAAAGAACGGCAGTGCCTTCTCTGCTGATTTTGGGAGGAATCTGGTCAAGGCGGCAAGGCGGCCTGTAAGTTGCTGGACCTCCCTTTTATTTTGTGGCTGCTTCATTTCCAATACCGCCCTGCATTTGTCGGGATTTGCCTCGATTCCTCGGTTTGTAAGCATGAACCCCAGGAATTTCCCAGCTGGTACTCCAAATGCGCATTTGGCTGGGTTCAGCCTGATCTTCCGAGCTCTTAATTGCTCGAAAGTTTCTCCGAGGTCAGCGATGTGCGCTGAAGTGCTTATTGACTTGACGATCATATCGTCAATGTAGACCTCCAGGTTTCTTCCGATCTGAGTCTGGAAGACTCGGTTCATCATCCTTTGATAAGTGGCCCCAGCATTTTTGAGGCCAAATGGCATAACATTATAACAGAAATTTCCTTTTTCCGAAATAAAAGCCGTCTTATCATGGTCATCTGGGTGAAGGGGAATTTGATTATACCCTGAGTACGCGTCCATAAATGAAAGCAACTGGAAGCCAGATGAGTTGTCCACTAGTTGGTCGATATTGGGCAAAGGGTAGGAATCCTTTGGGCAGACCTTGTTCAGGTCTGTGTAATCGACACAAATTCTCCATTTTCCGCTTGGTTTTTTGACCATTACTACATTTGACAGCCAGGTAGTATACTGTATTTCACGAATGAATCCGGCCTCCAAGAGCTCGTCCACATGTTCGTTTAGAGCCTGGCGTCTGTCTATCCCAATCTTTCTTTTCTTTTGGGATACCGGCTTTGCTCCCGGATACATCGATAGCCTGTGGCAGCAAAAGGCTGGATCAATCCCAGGAATCTCGGAGGCCTTCCAAGCAAATACGTCGGAATTGGTCTTTAGGAATTCTACGAGTTCGTTTTGAAACTCTAGCTCCAGAGACTTTCCGACCTTGGTGTGGCCTTGGCCATCACCGCGGATCTCGACTTCTTGTAATTCGCCCTCAGGTTGTGGTCGAGGCGATTGAAGCTCCTCTCGCATGTCGAGCTCGACTAGGTTGACCTCTCTGCTGGCTGATCTGAAAACTCGGTGGCTTGATCCTTCCCCCTTGTCCGGGGAGGAGATGCCGGATCCCCGTGATGGGACCGAATTGTCTCATAATAGCACTCCCTTGACTCTCTTTGATCTCCAGGAATTGTGATTATTTCAAGGTTGGGCCCTGGCATTTTCATGAGTTGGTGCTTGGTGGATATCATCATGTCCCAATCGTGAATAGTGGGACGACCAATGATTACGTTATAAGAGGAGGAAGTGTCCACTACCACAAACCGAACTCTCTCGGAACGGAAGGAATCCTTCGTGCCGAGGGTCAGTTTGAGGTCAATATATCCTTTTGGTGGAGATGGGTATCCGTTGAAGCCAAGGAGCTCGGTGACACATGGCTTGAGGTCCTTTTCATCCAAATTCATCCTCTTGAAGGCGTCCCAGAGGATTATATCTACACAGCTTCCGTGGTCAAGGAAGATCCTCCTGACTCGACAATTGACTAGCACTCCAGTGACTACCAATCCGTCAGTATGTCCTGGCACGACCCTTGCCAGCTCTGCTCTGGTGAAGTATATCGGAGGGGGTTCGGGTCCATCGAAGTCTGGCTTAAAAGTTGGCCGGTCTCTAATGGACATGACCTCTTTTAAGTATTTCCTTCGGGCGTTCGCCGAGTCTCCTCCGCCACCCAATCCTCCGCTGATCACGTTGCATTCAAATTCTGCTTCAGGAAAAGTCTCCATTCTGTCGTCGACTTCCTTGCCCTTGGCATTGCGGTCTGGCCTCTGGTCTCTTTTGTCTCCGCGCCTCGGACTTCGGCTTCGGCTTCGGCTTCGGCTTTTCTGTCTGGGTTTGTTGTTCTTCTTGCCTTGCGTACGAATTATGTACTGTTTTAACTTTCCTTCTCTGACGTGTTTCTCAATTGCGTCTCGAAGGTCCCAGCAGTCATCCGTGATGTGGCCGTTTTGGTCGTGGAAGGCGCAATATTTGCTTTTGTCCAATCCGCTTTTTGCCCTAAGGGGGCGAGGTCGGTCGACGTTTCTCATCTCGGTCTGGGCTACTTCTCGCCAGATCCTGGATCTGGGCACGTTTAATGGTGTATAGTCCTCAAACTTCGTTCTGGGAGAACGATCTTCCGTCTTCTTCTCGCGAGTGTCGTTCCCTTTTTGGACCCCTTGTGGTCCCGATCTCTACCGTTCTTCTTATTTGGGCTTCTTCTGGACGGGCTCCGCCCACGAGAGTCGACGTATGCCTGTTGCATATCCTCCACGTCAATATATTTGTCGGACCTACGTCGGAATTCTTCGAGGTCGTTGACCGGGTTCTTGTAGATCGACCTTGCAAGGGGGGAGTCGCCATCTAATCCAGAAATGATTAGATGAAGGTGCACAGCTTCAGTGAGACCGCGGACCTTCAGTGCTGCGTCTTTGAACCTATCAAGGTATTTCCTTAATGATTCATTGTCTTTCTGACGGATTCTTCCCAGCGCGTAGGCCGGCATGGGATGCACCTTGCTGGTTGCGAAGTTTAGGCGGAAAGTTCGCGCTAAATCTTCGAACGAGTCAATTGAGTTTTTGGGCAACCTGGTGATCCAGGTCATTGCCTGTCCCGTTAGAGTTGTTGCGAAAATTCTGGCCTTGATGGGTCCTGTAATCCCATTAAACAGCATTTCGGTTTTGAAAGCCTCCAAGTGGGCTTCTGGGTCCTGGCTCCCATCATAGGGAGGTATTCTGGTGCTCTTGAACCTTGGGGGGATGGCCAGGTTCATTAATCTTTCCGTAAACGGGCTATCATTAGCTTCATCGTCGTTCAGATAATTTTGGTTTTGGTTGTTGACGGCGATGTTCTGGCCTCCTACCTCTTGCTGATTGCCGAGGTGTTGAGACAGGGTTTCCAGGACGTTGGCTTCAGGAGCGGACGTGTTATGAGGTTGGGAGGCTCCATTACCAGCAGTAGCATTTCCACCCAGATTTTGGTGCTGGTTCCCTCCGTCCTGAGCCTGTGGCCCGCTTCCGGTTCCACCTTGAGCAGTCCGGTTTCGTAGTTCAGCCTCCAGCGTGGCCATTCTCTCAGCATCTAGTCGTTGTTGTGTTAGGAATCGGTTTTCCATTTCCTGCATCCGCTGGAGGATTGCTCCCATAGCCATCGAAGTTACATTTGGTGGCTCGGGTTGACGATTCACAATCGTTGTGTTTCCAATCGGTGGTCTAGGAGGCGGCCTCTGTGATCCGACCTCTTCGACTTGCACGTCCACCAGAACCGGGCTAGCTGAGGCCTGGAGCTGCTCCAAACCAGACATTTGGGATGGCCCCTGTGCATTGCCCGACGTGGATCTTGTGTTGGTCATGGTGTTATGGGAATCGAAATTTACCGAGTTCCCACAGACGGCGCCAATGTTAGGTCCGAGGTAGACCGTATTGCTATACCGGATGGTATGCGCTCAGAGATGATGTATATGCCCAATTTACTAGGCTATATGCCGAGGTCCCAATCACTGCGCACCAGCAATAGGCTTTATAACCAGGGGGTGTTGTGTGTGCACAATGAGTGGAATAAGCTAGGCGATTCAGAGGTGTGTACCTGAGATGTTTAGGTGCTTATTTATAGAGGTACCTGGCTCGGCTGCTGAGCTCCGTCGTTGAGATTTCGTCCGACTTGGTCGGCCTCAACGGGCGAATTTGGGTCAGTTGGGATTTTGCCATATCCCCCATCCGAGATATTCTCGGAAGGCGGTTGGCTGAGTTTCGTCCATAACAAATAGTATTTGTAAAACAAAAGTAATGAAATTAATAAAGTTTTAAAAATAAATAATTTCATATTTTTTAAATTTGATTTACAAATTTTTTCTAAATTTCAACTTTCCAAATTCAATTTTGGATTTTATAAGAATTATATGGTAGGAAAAATGATTGTATAATGTTATATAGATTCGTTTGGCTTGATGTAATTTTTGTTTGTTTTCTGATGCTGCCCCACAAATGCAAACCCCAACGATTTTTTACATTTTAAACTTGAGAAAACACTCGTGGAGGAGAGTGGTCCTGCATCAGTTACAGCCGCGTAGAAGGAGAAGCCAAACACGGTTACGCACTCCTCAACTGCTCTTGTTTCAACCAGTCACCAACTGCCAAGTGCGAACCGTTATTATAGACTAAATAATCTTCCCCATGTGATCTCGTGTGAAAATGACCAAACTTTTGTTTGCTAGCTTCCACCTTAGTCCCCTTCTCTGCTGCTTCTTTTTCAAGTTTCTCCCTCACCTGCAACCTGCAACCTGCAACTACTCTCTCCTCGCGTTTTTCTTCTTCTGGTATGTGAAACTCTCATGCACAACCTAATCACCAACGGTGTTAATTTTTTTTCGATTCGCTTTCCTCTAAGCAACTCTGTTTTCGATTGAGTTTTGATTAACTCGATCCAATATTGTTACTTACTTGCACGAGAATTTGTGTTATTTGTTTGAGGAAATGTTCGTTTCCTATTTCATGTATATCAGATCAATGCGGCGGTTTAAACTGCTTTTGATGAATTTGATCTAATTTTACACTTCCTTTCAGATTTTAGATATGCACGGGGCACCTTCGCACTTTTTTTTGGCTAGAATTGCTGTTTAAGTTCATACGTTTATTCTGTAATTGTTGTTGAGCTTGCAGATTTTCTTCAAATCCACCTCGTTAATTTTATTTTTTTATTTTTTTCTTGTTCTTTTATTTCATCGAGTTATCAAACCTTATTTTGAGGATATGCACTGTTTTTTAGTGATATCAGCAATAGTCCTTGTTGTGTAACATTCCTGATCCCTCATTGGTGCTGTTCTCTATGTTGTGTTGGTAGCGTATGCGTATGTATGCGGAGATAGATTTTTCTTTTTCGCATCTATACTTGCATTTGCTTGCAACTGCTGGGACCTATGCTGTCTTTTTATTCTTGCAAGTTGCAATTGTTTGCTACTGTGTATCTATGCTCTGGGTACGAACACTGATTTCTCAAACCTTTTTGCGCTTGATTTGTGCGATTGGTTTGTGTATGTAGCTTATGTACTGTTGTATTGGACAAGGGCGTGCAGTTTTGCTTTCTCACAACGCTGGTTTAGTGATACCTTCAACAATCACGCTTTGTTGTAGGTTTTTTCTCTGTGTTCCTTTGCAGGTATGGATACTGCTGCGGGTCAAAGTCTATATCCGTTGCACCATTGCAAAACTGTTCACCTGGTTTGTGGCAATTTTATCCTTGAAGCAGTTTTTTTTTCTCTCTCCATATCATACTAAAAATTATATTTGTCCGGATGTGTGACACGAAATCTGAAGCCGTTAATGACCTGTGATTTTCTATATGGACTGGTGTTAACTACTTATCCCTTTCTGAATGAAGTTTTAAGATGAACTTTCTGATTATGTTATCTTCAAAATGAGTAGGAAGTGCATGAAATTCAATTGCTAAGGACTTAAATTCCACGAACTTGGTATTTTAGCCATTACATAAGTAAAGACGTTAGTAGCTTGTGTGTTGGAGCATGTTTTGTTCTGGTTCTTTAGATCATTCATCATTTGTTTTATTTTTTATAGCATTAATGTCTTGTACAATTTATACAGGTTAGGCATGCCCAAGGGGTTCACAATGTAGAAGGGGAGAAGAACCATGATGCATACTTATCTTACGATCATTTTGATGCACACCTAACCCCTCTCGGCTGGAAGCAGGTAATTGCTGGTCAAATTTATTTGAATGTCATTTTGTTAAATGCTTTTTCGTGTTCTGTGGAATTCCTCCTTGAGTTAATCACTATTATCAAGATGATAAATGTTTCAGACTTTCTTTAGAGATTTCAATCGGTATTCTGCCTTGGTATTTCCATGATTTTATTTCTCATCGAAGAAACAATGTGTCAATTACAATCTTGTCCTAGCATAGATCTCTCTCTAGCTAATTCTCTCTCTAGTTTTTCCTGCTTTTAGTTCTTTGAACGTAATGGTTGAATGCTTGTTGATCTGACAGGTTGGTAATCTTCAAGAGCATGTCAAGGCATGTGAACTTTTCAGCAGAGTTGAACTAGTTATTGTTTCCCCGTTGTTAAGGTATAACTTAATTGTAATCAAGAATTCTGCTAAGACATGTATCAGTCTCACTTTGTTGATTTGTTACTTCTTTTACTGTATCTTATTAAAATTGTATATCAGAAGAAGGTCTGAAATATTTATTAAACCATACCTGACAATGATGCTTATTGCTGATATCGTTGAAATAATGTGTTGCATTTTCACACCATACAAATAAGCAAATTAATGAGATGTGTGAAAAGTTCTTTAAAAACCAGGGACTAGATAGCCTGTATCTGACAACTGTAAGATAAAACACCAGAAATTGTGCTCGAATGACTACTGATAATAGGATGCAGTTTTTGAAAACTGAAATGTCTTGTTGATTATCCATGGATGAACTCCTTATGTTTTCTCCTGCGACATCTTTCGAGACAATTGACTTGAAACCTATAGAACGTAAATATTGACCTAATTAGTGAAAATTTCTGACATTACTTATCGAATTTTAACATTTAGTGTCTGCTGGTCTTTTATGTCGATGCACATGTTTCTTATTTGTCTACACCTGTTATTGTAATGTCTTTCAAATACGAATTAGCTTAAACCTTGAGCACTACGGCTATTAGGAAGTGGTTTCTAATTTCTTTTAAATTCTGAAAAAGGAAAGAAAAAAAAAACTGGGAATAATATCTACCATATATCTTTATGTTTATTGTGTGTGTTTTGTAGTGCAAGTCTTGAGATGGAATTTGCCTTTAGTTGGTGGTAGGAATTAATTGCACTTGATCTTATGGATTATCATATTGATGTTATGTATGCAGAAATCTTTTTAGTTTATTTATTTATTTATTTTGAGCAAATAAGAGTCCTTTTGTGTTTTGGGTATCATAAGTTGAAATAGCTAATTATTGCATTGCAGGACCATGCAAACAGCAGTTGGAGTCTTCGGTGGTGAAGCATACACTGATACGATTGAAAAACCTCCTCTGATGATGGAAAATGTGGGACATAGCGATCATCTTGCAGTTTCTAGTCTGAACTGCCCACCTTTTATAGCAGTAGAGCTTTGCCGAGAGCAAATGGTATGGAAATATGCTTATAAAATAAAGGGTTTAGTGAAAGGATATGGAATTATATCATTTTAAATGAAAGAAAGACACAAATAATGAAAATCATGGAAAAGAAAGTGAGTAATTTTTTTTCTTAAATTTAAAATTTAAATAAAAAAACTAGATTGTGTCTTTCTCTCTCTTAAACTGACACAATTATATATCCTTTAAAAGAACAAACATTTTTCCCTAAAATAAATGTGTGTTGATGAGTATTGTGTAGCTTTAGAGTTTAGATAATTGAATCAACTAATTACATCAATCATTCCCTTGGATTCTTAAATTCTCCTAGTTCCTAAAATCTTCAAGAACAGCATCAGTAATTAGGAAATATATAAGATAAACTACATATATTTACATGGCTACTGGGCCATCTACCTTGTCATCTTGAGCTTTCCAGCTTCTTGAGGAAACTGATAAAAAAGGTCATGTCTTCCGTTCTCATGTTTCGCTGGTTGACTGAGTTGCTTAATTGAATTCACTTCAAATCATTATATTAGCTTCTTCAGGGTCGAGGAACGGTTATTATAACATCCCGAGCGGTGACGAGGGCGGGGAGTGATCGCCGGTGCGAAAGGGCATGGACAAAGAGCGGCTCCTGACAGGCTTCCGGCGGGGGTTACATGAACGAATGAATCGAATCGACACCCGAAAGAGAGGGATTCCAAACACTATGCAGGTGTGAGACTGCACAGTTTGGGATAACTTATAAGAATTAATTGGTACCACCTATATTAACAAGATGCATCTTCTTTTCGGTAGCCCGGAACGGAAGAACTCTATAGTTAAGTGTGCTTGACTTGGAGCAATTCTGGGATGGGTGACCTCCTGGGAAGTTTTCCCAGAAAGTGTGCGAGTGAGGAAAAAGCACACTGAAAAGTCTCGTGTTAGTATGTGAGGATAGTCGTTGATTCTTGAAGCGGCCGGCGTTACAAGTGGTATCAGATCAGGGCCTCTCTTCCAGTACGGTGTGGTTCGAGGACGAACCAGGCGGAAGCTGGTGGGCATGTAACATCCCGAGCGCTGACGAGGGCGGGGAGTGATCGCCGGTACGAAAGGGCATGGACAAGGAGCGGCTCCTGACAGGCTTCCAGCGGGGGTTACATGAACGAATGAATCGAATCGACACCCGAAAGAGAGGGATTCCAAACACTGTGCAGGTGTGAGACTGCACAGTTTAGGATAGCTTATAAGAATTAATTAGTACTACCTATACTAACAAGATGCATCTTTTTTTCAGTAACCCGGAACAGAAGAACTCCATAGTTAAGCGTGCTTGACTTGGAGCAATTCTGGGATGGGTGACCTCCTAGGAAGTTTTCCCATGAAGTATGCGAGTGAGAAAAAAGCACACTGAAAAGTCTCGTGTTAGTATGTGGGGATAGTCGTTGATTCTTGAAGCGGCCGGGCGTTACAGTTATAAGATCATACTTGCTAGTACCAACGTCTCCCATTTTTTGTTTGTTCTCCTACATTGTTTCACATTATTGCATCTTTAACTGGGTTTCCCGAGTCTTTTTAAACCGTTCAAATGAAAGTTGGTTGGTCCATTGCAGTATGGATTGGAGTGGGTATGACTTCTTTGAATTACTTAATAATCTGCACTGCATATGCTTTTTCAACTAGCCCTTTCTCTCAATTGGTGGAGGTAACTTGTTTCTGCATTTATGCATGTGACTTACGGAGCTAGTGACTATATTAGATTATGATGATGAGGAGGGGAAAAAGTTTGAAACTTTTAATAGAATTCTTTGCCTCCCTTCGTATTGTTTTAAATTTCATTTGCTATATAAATCAATATACTTTTGTTTAATGCTTTATTTGTGAAATTCAGGGAGTTCATCCTTGTGATAAGAGAAGAACCATCAGCCAGTACAGGAAAATGTTTCCAGCAATTGATTTTTCCCTGGTAAGTGATCTTTTGATTGTTATTTCATAATATGGTCTAGCAGCTACTCAATTTGTTGGTTCTGATGCACTGGTTACTAGACGATTAAAATTTGGTTGGATGGGCTTCATTCTTGGTATAAAATTTGCTTAGGTTGAAAGTGATGATGACATTTTGTGGTCACCTGACATTAGAGAGAAGACAGAAGACGTTGCTGCTAGGGGACTGAAGTTTTTGGAATGGTAAGCGTGATTAAATAATGGGTTTTATAAGAGTTATGTTGTAGGAAAAGTGATTTTGTTATGTTATAGAGATTCGTTTTGCGTGTCGGAATTTTTTTTTTTTTTGCTGCGGGCCCACAAAATATTACGTGTAGGAAATTTTTTGTGGTCATGTTAAATGATAGATGATAAACCCTTAAATAATTTTATCTCTGTTTCTTTCCAATGGCTGTGCATATTTAACAAGAAGAATAATCTTATTGAACAAAAGTAGAGAGGCAAAGAGCCCTGAACATAGTGAAATAGAGATTCATATTACCGTAATTGAAGTTCAAGAAGAAAATTTCATAATAGATTGGATCACTTTAATGTTTACTTTTTGAATCATCTGTCATTTACTATGAAATCTGTCAAGAAATTGGGTTGAGATAGGGTTCCCTGACGCCTTACAATGGCATCATGAAGACCTTTTGATATTCTTATTAAAGCATCATTACTATCTATGAAGTTAGGATTTCATTCTTAAACCGTGTTTTTGCATTGGGTCTGAAGCGCTTGTTTCCAGTATTGGTGGCTTCAGATTTTAAGAAGGAATCATTTTGACAATATAACAAAGTCCACTTTTTGGATGGTTCTCACATTCCTGCCTTTTCTCTCCAGCTTGAATGTGTTCTTGACAATTTGTTGCAAGTGTCCTCTAGTAACAGAAGGGCTATAACCAAAGATCTGACTTCTTTTTCCCAAATTACCTTGTTGGTTCAGGTTGTGGACACGTAAAGAGAAGGAGATAGCAGTTGTTACCCACAGCAGTTTTCTGTTTAATACCCTTAGTGCTTTTGGAAATGATTGTCACCCAAATATAAAGAGTGAAATACGCAAACAGTAAGTATTTGCTTAATCTTATCAATGAACAGCATATTCAGGTTTTAATATATGCTGGACATAATAAATAATAATGTGCTTTTATGGAAGTGACTAAGGAGTACTGAAGAAACAATTTCAATCTTTTAAAGGTAGGAAATATAAAACGTATAAAATAAAAATAAAAGAACCTCCATGACTTCATCTTATGTTGTCTTACAATATAATTCAGGACTTCTGATATCTTGTCAGATCTCCATATATGTATCTTTTTCTTCTGCATTTCTTATTTAATTTGAATTTGGAGTTTATGTGGTAATTATCTTTAACCGTTTAGGATATTATTCTTTTGGGAAGTGTTACGTTTATAATTTTTTTTGTTTACAACTCTTACAATCTCAACTATATACTTCGAGAAGTATAAATACTTGAGAGTATATTTTCCGGAGTACGTAGTTGATTCTAAGAATTGCAAATAAAAAAAGTTGTAAACGTAATCTAACCTTGTTCTCTTACATAGGAAAAAAATGGGAAAATGGCAAAAGAAAAGAGATGATAGAAACTCTTGCTCAACAAATGTGTAACACAATGGAAATGTTTTAACCTTTAAATTAAGGGATTAATGTTTCTCATGTTGTAGGAGATAATTTTATCAGATAAAATTATCTCCTACAGAAATATTAATCGCTTAAACTAATTAGTTATTTACAAGCCTTACATGTGTTAGATTTTCATAAAACTAATTCACAAAATTTTGGATTCCTTGTTTTACAGCTTTGCTAATTGTGAGCTACGTTCAGTGGTTCTCGTTGATAGAGGGTGAGCATTTTGCTTGCAGAACACACAACTTATATTCAAGATTATGCATAAAATTCATTTCAATTTTATATCTGCAGTATGATTGGATCAAATGAGTCAACTACCAACTATCCTGGCAAGATTCCTAGTGGCCCTGACCTCCCCAGTGATGCTGCTGACTAGAAACATTCAAGGAATGGGCTGACCATACAATAGTTCCTATCAGTGATAACTGGTCATCTGGTATAGTGTTGGAATTTCTTCAGTAATAATATAATGATTTCTTAATTGCATTTACAGGCTAGCAAGGGTTCTTTTATTTTTCATTTCCCCGAACAAACTATATCCATAACAGCAGTTTTAAAATTTCTCGTGGGATCAAGAAAAGTGGTAGCATATTGATGCCAATTGCCAATTTTTCTATTTTCAAAGTCTGTTTGAGACATTTTTCTTTGGACAACGCCGTAACAGTTGTCCAAGATTCCCTTTCAATTAAATTTTAAACCTATTTACTTCCTCCTTTTTCCAGAGTAATGCTATGTAGTACAGAGATAAGTAAATCAAATTTATCCTATTTAGGGCTGTGATTGCCAACTATCATTCTCGTTTTCTCCGTATCATCTTTATTATTGATATCAATTTCACGTACCACTTGCGCTCACAGCCCCATGCATCAGCACTCCACAAACCATATCACTTGTTAGTGATTATATTATGGGATTTGATTTTCTCATGTTGAATGAGAATTCATATTTGAATTGGTTTGAAACAGTACTTTGCCCACCCCTAATTTTCATATACATAAATATATATAATATAAGGGAAAATATTTTCTCAATTCAATTCTCATCTTAGTGGCCCTTCGATTTGCGTGCAAAGTTTTTTTTTTTTTTTAACAAATATGGAGTCCATCAGTTGAGTGATGAGCCCCATATTTATTAAAAAATGTTGTGACTCAAAAAAAAGAAAAAAAAAAAAAAACTTTGCACGAAAATTGAAGGGTCACTAACATGATAGTTGAATTATCTTGCAACATGAGAAAATGTTTTCCCTTATATTATATATATTTATGTATATGAAAATTAGGGGTGGGCAAAGTACTGTTTTAAACCAATTCAAATCATCAAACAAATTAAATCAGTTCTTTAATTATTTCTTGGGTAAAGTGTGTATAATTTTAAAGGATGTAAAGTTGTGTCATTTTAAGGAGAAAGAAAGTGAGAGAGTGATAATTTTAAGTGAGGATGTGTAAAAAAGTATATACACTTTTCCCTTAGGGTGTGTTTGGTACCAGACTTTTTTTTAGTTTCCTTGGAAAGCATCTATGGAAAATAACAATATTATGTTTGGTATGAAAAAATACCAAACTTTCCGGCTAACTTTTTTTCCTGGAAATAATGTTTGTGTGTAATTTGATGTACCATCCGTACAAGTGGAATCCTAAATATTGTGTGGAATTTTTTGCTGCCGGTAAAAGTAAAAAGTGATCTATGAAGGAATAGACCATTTTATCCCTTGATTTGTACCATTTCTTAATAAATGGTGCTTTTTGAATCAAAGTAAAAGTGGGGTTATTTTAGTAAAATAACCTCACATTCCCACTAATATTTCATAACAACCAAACACAACTCAGTAAAATTAACTTTATTTTCCCGTATTAGTCTACCATTTTTTAGTAATATTCCAGTATATATTTTTATTTACATTCCAGTTTTCCCTTATTTCTTATTAAGTAATTAGGTTAACTAGATCAGTAAAATAAACCAAACCTTATCTAATCCTTATCTCATTCTAACATTTTTTTTGGAACAATCATTCAATAACATTTCAAAACCTTATTTGCAATTCACAAACCATATTCCCCTTTCTGCCACTATCTGATTTTGGATTGAACCCCAAATTAAAAATCGAAACCCAGTCTTCGTTCATGATTGGGGCTACGGCCCCTATTGGTGTTTACAACCCATGCTTTCCATTCCCTCAGGTCCTTCCCCTTCTCATATGCTTTCTTCAATTGCTCAATTATTCACCTCAAAGACGTCGTTAAAAACTTGTGTTTTAATACTCGTGATTTGTCAATGACTAACCATTTCAATTCGTTAGAAAAATATAATATAAAAATATAAAATATTGATTTGCCTTTACCAAATGGCTTGAGTGTTTTTTTTTATTATTTTAAACTATGGCTTAGATTTTTAGGTTAAATTGACTCTTTAAAAGTTGCACAATTATAAATGTGTTAACGAATTGCTCAGAATAATTTTAGGCGTAAGATTAAACCTGGAATAATTTTTATTTATGTGAAAAACGAAAGTAAGGGGGTCAAAGTAAAAATGGGGGAATGTCAATATTACGTACTTATAATTTTAAAGTAATCCATCCTTGTACAGTATTTGTTATTGGACACGAATTTGTAATTTAACTGATTTTATTCTCTGTTTAAAAATACAAATTGACACCTTCAATATTGGTTGAACAAACTTCACCTAAAAACACTAATCTACATTCTTCACCCTCTTATCCACCCGAAATGAGAATATGTAATATTTTTTAGGTATAACGAGGACATGTAATTTTTATTTTTATTTTGAAATATAACACGTAACTTTCTTCTTCTTTTTTGGCGAAATAGAACACGTAAATTTTTTTACTTTGGTTTTCGGTCAACCACAATTTTTTTTTCGCACTGCACTTTATTTTGGGCACTGAAACCATAAAAAATTATTCCTGAAACTGCAATAGTTGTTTTAATTTTTAAACATGAATATGTAAAGTAAGCTATTCCTTTCAAGGTATTCATAAAGTTGTTTGAGAGAAACTCCCGCTCCTTCTATGATCTAATCCTGAATTCATTATTGAAAAAACACACGAATGGCCAAATGTTTATTAATGGTGTGTGGCTATGAAGCACCGGTATTCCTTAAATTTTTCAAGCCAACCTGACCGGATTCATTTTTTTCGGATTGAATGCATGTTGGGTCTGGTTGAGTCGGGTTTGCCCGTTTTACCAATCCTAATAGTAATAATCAATTAGTGTTACTATCAATCAATTTTACCGTTAGATTGATTATATTGATCTAACGATTATATTTATTTCCATATTTGTATGGTCATGATTAACCATATTTTATATTTATTACACCTTTGTATGGTCATGATTAACCATATTTTATATTTATTACACCTTTGTATGGTTATGATTTCACGTATTAAATACTTTCACATTAAATATGGGAAATCATAGCGATACAACGATAAAAACAAATATAACCGTTGCATCAACATAATCGATCTAATGGTGCAATTAATTGGTGGTGAAAAAAATAATAATTTATTTATACATGCTCTTTTAATTTACTTTTTGAGAAAATAAAATTCATAGTTTAATAATTACATAGTTTCTAATTGTATTGTGTATTGATGATTAAAAAAGGAATTAGAAACTACTCAATCGCATTAATATTTTTGAAAGAATTTTTTTGACTTATTTACATTTTACACTCGTATATTGAAAAATATTATTGGCATCCATAAGTTTTTATGTTTAATAAATGACATCATTATAAAATTAATATTTTAATTATAAGACAATTTATTATAAACCCGTTGAACGCACGTACCGCGGTACCGGTACCGGCATAAAACCTGGTGCTTGACTAATTAAAATGTTCAGTGTATGTTTGTTCCACGCAAAAATGCAATTATACTCTGTACTTTGTGCCTCGGAAATCAATTCCAGGCGTTACAGACATGCCTCGGGAACTGCTTTTTTTTTCTTGTGTTTTTATTACGAATACATTCCTGTTGACAACGGTGAATGGCGCCGGTAAACACACTCAAAAAAACTCCAAAGGAGGGTCCAATTAAAATAATTTAAATAAATTGAAATGATTAAAATTAATATTTTTCACTAAGTTGACTTCAAATATTTTATGATTTATCGACTGCTCTTGCCATGAAACTTAGCATCATGGCATGTGATCCATCTTTGCCCCACGTGTTGTTCTTAACTTGATCATATGTTTATTGGAATTAATATGTGCTTGAATTAATTTATTTGAAATTATTTTCTTTTTACTTTTTTTTGAGAATTTTTTAGTAAAAAAAATTATTTCTCTAAAAAAAAAAATACTAAATATGAACTTAGTGTTTCTCTTTTGTTATATCCGAATCCCTTACACTTTATAAATAGGAAATGGTGGGATTCATAATCTATAATTTACAGTTTAAGTAATCCTCTTCTTTTTTTTTTTTTTGGTAATCAAGTAATCCCTCTTTTGTCACTTACTTTTGTGACAAAGGCTAAATAATATTACATTTATATTTAATAATACATTGACATAAAATTAATTACCTTAAAAATTTACAAAATAATAAATTTATTGTTAATATGAAAAAATATTAAATGTATATATAAAATTTTTATACCAAACACTATATTAAAACCAAATCATTTTGTAAATCCTTACAAAAATAAATAAATTATTTTGTCACTCAACCTTGTGACCACTACAATATTATATTTACTACATTAATATGTGCTATTAATATTTACCAAAAAAAAAAAATTATGTGCTATTAATTATAAGAAATATTTTTCATGTTACATAAAAAAATGTGTCTCAATTTATATAATCATCGAAATCCGAGTCAATATTTTTTTGTAATGTGAGACCCACTTAATTATGTCTTTACATAAAACAAATTTATATCGTGTAACATGATAAAAACATAATCCATTAATTATTTATCCAAAAAAGTAATACGTGCCATTATTAATTCATCACCAGGAAGGCAGGAACAGGCATGCAACAAAACAAAATAGCCGTGGTTTCAGTAAAACCAGCGGCGCAAACACTGCCATGGTTTGTTTATTGTTTTTTTTTTTTTTCTAAAATAAGAGAAATAAAGGGAAATATAAAGAGAAATATAAAAAAAAACTTTTAGGAGGAAATATATTAAAACTTTTAGGTAAAAAAAGAAAAAATTGACACGTTGCCTAACCAATTCCAACTTGTTCCTCAAAAAATCCGATTCATACACAATTTCCCCCCAACTAACTAAGAGATTTGACAAAATCGACACATGCGAGCACAGAAATAATTCGCTTATTTCTTAAGAATATATAGAAAATACATTCAATATCATTTAGTTGACCCGATCTTTTGTTGTTTGAGGAAATCCTCCATTTCAATTAACATTTTTCACAAAAAATAAGAGGAAGCACGGAGTTCAATTATCCCGATGTAGTAAAGTTTTTCTCATCTATCAGGATCACCGTGACATTTTGATATGTAGCTAATAACATAATGTAAAGATTCCAGCTATATGTTAATTCATTTTGTGATATACAATTTGATATTGCTGTCTATTAGATATTATATAATTATTTTATTTTTTTCATTTGTTATGTAATAATAGTTATTCCTTTATTTATCGTATTCTCTATGTGATAAATATAAAAGACATGTGATTAAAGTGAATCGAGTATTATTAATGTCCAAATAGTCATTGTGACATATATTTAGGAGTTTAATTCAATTGTTTGGTTGGTAGCTTCTTACATTCATTCTGAATAAAGATATTTTTCTCCTCAAAAAAGGAAGTGTCTAAATTTGATTTTAATATAAGTTTTTGATAAAGATAATAAATTAAAATTGAAATTGAAATTTTGAGCAACTTATGATAATTGTGGTAATCAATCAAATCAAATTTCAAGATAACAAAGATCGATTTTTATATCTATGAGAAAAACGAATTTGAATCAGAATAGAAAATTAGAAACTATCACTCACCATTTTTTTTTTTGGTCTTTTGCTTAGGAGTTGCGACGTTGAAGGCGCATTTACGTTGCCAGCAAGCTACGAAGGGATACCCTATCTAATAAAAATAAAATAAAATTATAGCAGTATGGATAAGTTATTTCTTTTATTTGTTTCCTTCTTTAGTAATTTTTTATTGGGTAATCATCTTGTGCTGTTGCTGCATTCCGAGCAACTTTCGATAGAAGATATTGGTGGAGCCCACATCAAATTAAAATCAAAAAATAATAATAATAAGATAATATTTTCAATGTGTTTGCGGGAATGGGGAATTATTTTTAGTAACATGAGAAACAATTCCCCTTTTTTTTATTTGGTTTCAGTTGGGTTATACATTTTGTAGGATTTTATGCCCCCAAAACAGACACACAATTTTGTGGAAATGTAACAAAAGAGAAACACTAAATGACACGAAATGTAAGGTTTCTATTTTCTATCACTTAAGGTCAAAAAACAAAATTATATATATGCATGTGAAAAAATATCACATAATAAACTTGTGTGTTGAGCTACTTATCTATCTAAAATGGAAAATTATTTTTCATAACCAAGTATCAAAATTATAAACAGTGATAATTAACAAGTATTGTATAACCAATCTGCTCTAAGTGCTTTATACACTCTGCAGATTTTGGATTATCGCTGATCAGGATATAATTCCACTTCTCTCAATGCACACAATGATCCAAAAACACAAAATAATTCTCATAGCATAACTTATAATAGAATTGCAGCTTTATAAGACATAATTATAAAAAATATATATCAAAATAAAAAGATATTAAAAACTGTGAATATGATTCGGGAAAAGTGTGAATTGGGTTTTTTTAAAAAAAATTTGTAAATCATTTTTTTTGTTAAATTTTTAGTTTTAAGTAAAAAGGGTAAAAATGTAATTTTTTTATCATTTTTTACATTTTTAAGCGGTGTTTCTATCAATTTTTACCAATAACTATTTTTACTTGAGTTTTAACACGCACCACTCTAGTAAAAACGTAAAAACGTAAGTTTTTACGTTTTTACACTAATTTTTAACAACAATGTTCCGAACTCAAATGGTCAAATCAATAAGTAACTTGACTAAGGACATAAGATTGAAATCTTAATATACGAAAAGATACACTTAAATCGGAGTATAAAGATAGAGAAGAATGTTTATGCAGTTATCTGCATTTATTTTCAAAAGGCATCGTTTTGATATTGAAATTTTAAAAAAGTATAAACATAAAGACTATTATAACCCTGAAATGAATTAAAATTACAAAATACCATGATTTCCGTCCTAAAATGACGTCGTATTGGATTTACTGCAAATAACTTATCTGCAGTAACTGCATAAAAAGTGAACCCATACTAAAGATACAAATTTCACTCAAAATATAATAGTAAAACTTTTACTCAAAATAACTTACTTTATATACATATCATATTGTATTTGAAGTAACACTGTTGGGCTTATGATTTTGTCATCCATTTAATAATAAATGAGTGTTTCCCACTCTTAAATCAAATTCAAACTCCAAGTATAAAAGATGTACTAAACTTGTAAATATATAATATAGATAAATTAATATTTTCTCTTCGTCAATGTATATTAAAATTAACACATAATATAATTTTCAACTAATTTAAAAATGTCATGTGCTCGTAGTTGTTTAGATGTTACTATGAATTTTAAAACTGAATCATGTCACGATTTTATAACTTCACTCCAAATATTTTATTATGGTCCATGGTCTGACGCCAGATGTATACCTTATTCAAATTTGTAAAGAATCTAATTTTTATGTAACATATGAATAATTTGTTATGAATCAAATAATTTTTATCATCACATAATATGTGTTATTTCTTAGGGATATATTGATATTGGATCTACAAGTTTTTTTTAGATATTTATGGATCATATGTCTTTCAATTTAGTAGATTATTGTGTACTAATAATAATGGGGTTAGTTGATGTGTATGATGCACAATGATAAGATGATGGCAATCATAAAGAAAGAGTAGAGATATTTATAGACTTTATCTCTTATTTACAGAAATTATCAATAGATAATAGAATTTTAAATCTTGGATAACTATTCCGAAAGTCCATATCCAAGTTATTATCGTATTAGGATTAATATATTTGATTTGATGTTTTTTTTATTTATATTAATTTTTTCTTTGTATTGTCCTTTTTTGAATTTCTAAAAAAAGGATCCTTCATATCGATCCATAACAATATCTAAATTTTGAAATTGTTTCTTTTTTTACTGCAACAGCACTATTATGTATATTTGGATAATCTTAATCAATGTATAAAATAATATATAATTAAAATTTGATTGAAAAAGGTATAAAATTAATTGAAAATCAATGCGCGTTAATAAATATGGGGTATTGCGATTGTCTGGTGCTTTCACATTACCAGTGCATCTGACACTTTATCAGCACCCTACCCCACACCCACACCGTTAACATCTCCCATAAAACCACACTCTGCTCTTGTTCGCCGTCACGCCGTTTTTCTCTCTCGACACATAAACCACTCTACTCTTTCGCTCTTCAATTTCCTCTGATTTTCAATGGCTTCCTAGAAACCCTAGTTCCCCAAATTCCAAAAACTTTTCTCCAATTTTCGAAATTCTCGTTCATGGAGAACTACTCCCATTCTTCCCACCCGGATTCCCTCGATTCCTCGCCTCGTTCGCGCGAGGTGGAAAACGAGAACACCTCCTTCGACGAACCCCCTCCCTCCAACACCACCTACAAAGTCAAGCTCGTGTGCAGCTATGGCGGAAAAATCCAACCTAGGCCACACGACAACCAGCTCGCATACGTCGGCGGCGACACCAAGATCATCGCCGTCGACCGCAACATCAGATTCTCTGCCATCATGGCCAAGCTCTCTGCGCTCATCAACGCCGACGTTTGCTTCAAGTACCAACTCCCCGGCGAAGACCTCGACAACTTGATCTCCCTCATCAACGAGGAGGATCTCGACCACATGATGGACGAGTACGATCGCCTGTGCCGCGCCTCACCTAAGCCAGCAAGGCTGAGGCTGTTCCTCTTCCCTCTTAACAATGCTTCTTCTGCCCCGAAAATCGATCTCGAACCCACCGAATCGACACCGGAGCAGCAGTTTTTCGTGGATGCTCTTAACTCCGTGCAGAATATTCCGCCTCTAGAAGGTTCTTCTCCACCGCCACCAATGCAGCCGGCAAATCCTGATTTTCTGTTTGGATTGGATAACGCGTATCCCGCTGTTCCGGCGGCTAAAGCGCATGAATTTGCGGAAACTGTTCCGGAAATTGCGGCTGGATCGGAGTGCGGGTCCGAGGATCCGCAAGCGGTTAGAGAACCGGAGATCCAAGAGCAACAGTGGTTGCAGATTGGGAACAACGAGCAACTTCCGCAACGGAAAATCGAGGAAGAGAATAGCAGAGTTTACGGCGTGGACTATTACCCTCAGAAAAATCCGGAGAATGTGGCGCCGTTAATGGCACATGCACATGCTCATGCTCATGCTCAAGTCAATTCCGGTCCGGTTCCGCTTACTGTTCCTGGACCGGTATCGGTCCAGACATCGTATTTCCAGGAAAGGCATAACCAGGGAGGTGGTTATTCCGAGCAGCAGCCGGTTTATCTCATCCAAACACCTTCTTCTGGTATCTACCAAGCCGTGCGGCCCGTGACTGGACCGATGGGTCAACCGGTGTATCTCATTCAAACACCTGTTCCACTTTCGCACTCACATTCAGCTAACAATGTGGCTTACAATGGTTCAGAGGTTGGGGGAGTGTCTGAGCGTGGCTATTCGCAGGTTGAGTACTTACCTGAAAGACCTGCTTTGCGCCGACAGGCTGCGGCGGCGCACGGCGGTGAAGGCTGGAATTGAGCAGAGGCAAGGGTGCTGGGAGATTGTTGCTAGGGTTTATTTTTCTGTTGTCTGCGTGATCCTGGATATAAGTCTTTTTGATTTTGATTTCTCCTTTTCGTAGCACAATGCTGGTCGTTTTTGGTTTTTCTTTTGCTTTATTTTGGTATATGGATATGGACATTGTTTATTTGTGCATAGGTGCATTCATACTTGAAGGGATTCATGAATTGTTTTAATGGAATTTGCAGTTTGTTAAATAATCCTTTTCGATACACTTGTTGAACAATGAGGATGCTGCTGCTGTCTTGAGCAACGAGATTATGAAATTGGGGTACATAATTAAGTGGGTAAGCTAGGTGGATCATAAGCTAGATCAATTGTTCTCAAATAAGCTAATTATAAAGACGGACAGGGTACATTATAAATAATTTATGTCAAGCTAAAACTGAATACACCAAAGTGGTAGCCTCGTTTATAAAGTCATCCCATCGTAAATAGGTCTAAACTTCCAAAAAAATTATATTGGATATGTATGCTTTTGTTGAGGAAAGGATCCTAAAATTTTCAAGGATTCCATCCGTATTTTTCTGCAGCTTTTCTGATTTTCTTTGTATGAATTATTCCCACTTGCTTCCTCACTCCTGATTACTGAAATCAGGAAAATTAGAGAGAACAAATGCAGATAATATCGCAGGCAATAGTAGCCACTCTTCCTTGACCTGTTCATCGAATTTTAAAACAGTGACAAAAGGGGTGTTATATGGAGAATAAAAAATCTAGATGGGGCGCTTTTTGTTCAACAAGAAAAAAAATACCTCTAGAAATCCATATGCTAAATCCATCAAAGCCACTGCTTTTCCATTAGGATCTTTTGGAGAGAATTCGACTGCTGTCATGAAGCAATTTCCTTCCTCATTTCCGTGGTGCCGAGTTTCAAACTCCAATTTTCTACCGGGAAAAATAATCACCTGGGAAAGAGCATAAATCCTATGTAAGGACGAGCATAATATTGAACCCTGGATTAATTCATCCCTAGCACAAGTCTTATATGAACTGTGACTGAGATGATAAACTCTGCGCATGGTATTAGATTTAAGAATCTAAACTAAGACAAGAATAAGAAGATGACCTTCCGAGCGCCTGTGAGCTCAAATACATGTTTATCTTCATCACTGGTTTTCTTTATCTGTAACATCCAGTCATAGTTCAACATAGACCACACTGTTCCCTTTAACTCTGCAAGAACGTGAGTTTCGCCAGATGCAGTCCTGCCAATCACTTCTTTATTGATATTAATCTTCGTCTTCTCAGTTGTCAAGTTCCTATTATGCAAAA
Organism: Gastrolobium villosum; assembly: GCA_032173675.1. Lineage (NCBI taxonomy): Eukaryota > Viridiplantae > Streptophyta > Magnoliopsida > Fabales > Fabaceae > Gastrolobium > Gastrolobium villosum. Next base: position 35,370 of record JAVKPL010012312.1, on the reverse strand, counting down.
AAATTAAAAATCAAAGTGCATAAATCTAACATAAGAGCAATTAGAATTTCAATTCCTCCTCAACTTAATAGTCATATCTCAATAAGAACTTGTCAGTATGATGTAAGAAAATCTTATTCTCAGGTGTAAACACGAACTCCTGGATCAACTTTCTTAACTGCTAAACAACTCAGCTAATGACATTCAAAATTCCACATGTCAGTTTGGCTTACCGCGTCTGGATGCTGATGATCTCATTGCCAGTCTCATCAACAATATTAGTCCAATGTTTTATTTGCTGGAACTTTCTTGGAAGCAGGAAGGAAAAATAACTTCCTATGAATGGAGGCGCGGAAACCATGTGCAACTCGTATGGTGCTGGAACTGGAGGAGTTAAAGAGAAACCAATGCGAATACTAATAGGCTTCGACCAGTTAACTGCAGATGTCAAATCTAACCACTTCTCTACTGGCAATTCAGACGCTACATTTTGCAAATCCTCCAGATTGATTGAAGTTTTTCCCAATACTTTGGCTGGCCTTACTAATCGAAAGTTGAAACTTGGGCGGAAAATGAGTTCAAAGACTAACTCTCCACTACTTTCACATTGGAAAACAGCAACTTGTTTCCCTTCTGACTGTGAGGAAATGCTCACTTGTTTCTTGATATTGAAAAATGTATCTTCCTGTTTCTTCTTGAAAGATACAACTAGCTTGCCCTTATTAGTGGATGGTAAGCCTCTCACATCAACAATCTCAAGCATCACCTGAATAAGAATCATGAACCCAAAAAAGTTACAACTTTTTATGCCCAAAAAAAAGGTGACGAATTACAGCAGATAGTGTCTTCTCATGTAACAAAGAAAATTGCAGAAGACATATTGAAGGCTACCTCCACAAGCATTTTCTGTGGAATCTGAATCAGGTTCTGGTTTTTATTGGATGGAGCTGAACTGTTGTGTATAGCATCTATTTTGTACTTATCAGCATTAAGAGGAGAAGGGGGATGACCCCTGTGCATTGCTCCTGCTTTCCAGTATCTTGAACCAAATGTCTCTTCCCATTGTTTGGTGGTTTCAGAAAACCCAACATCAAGCTTTTGGCCCTTGGTCCGATCAGAATCGGTGTCATCATGTTCTAATACTTTGCCCATAATTGCCATTAGATCTTCACAGTAAGATGCAGGATGCAATTGGTGAGAGTGCCAGATGAGGTCAATGTCATAAGTTGGAACACAGAAGCGGCTTATAGACCTCTCTCTATTCCTCTTGATCAAATGCAGAAACCCCTTATATCGGGCCACAGCTCCTTCAAGAAAAGTATCATCATTCCAATGAGGCCTGGAAACCTGTCATTACATCAACATCCATCAGTAACTCATGTTGCCATTCTACATAGGACAAGATTAAGTCATCCATTTTTGAGACAATTGAATAAGCATAAGCTAGTAGGGTTTTGAGTCATTTTATTGATAGAGTAGTCAAGAATGCAAATCACCCTTACTTTGATTTATGTGTTACCCCCAAAAAAAATTTACTCTACTACGGATACTCAGTAATATTTTTAGCAATAAAAATACATGATGAACTAGTTGAGAGCATTGACATTGGCAATTACTTGTTTATGATATAGTTTGTAGGTAGGTCTTAAAAGTTAAAAAGACAAGGTATTCTAAAATCTCTTGATTACCTGATAGAAGAAAGTAGTTTGTCTTTTAACAGCTGAAATCAGATCATACTTGGTGGTACTTTCTGGGGCTCCTCCCATGAAATTTTCATCAAAATCTTGCAATGAGTCATTGTTCAGATCAAGTTCATAAGGCTCACTTGGATACATTGTCTCCCAGATTTTTTTAGTTTCCTCTTTACTGGTTCCCTGAATTGAAGATAACACATTCCAATTGTCAAGTATTCTCCCATATAGTTCCATGCAATCAGTCCTGTAGCGCACCTGACAAACAAGTACACACAGATTGAGGGGTAATTGCAACAAAATCTATACAAAACAAGTTCACAGATAGAAAGTATGTGATTTTGGTTTCAGTGCTCATTAGTACCGGATTAAGCCTATGACAGTGCCAAATCCATTCACAATCAAAAGGCACAACCAAAGGGTCTTCTGTCACAGGTGACTCAGCATGTTTGGCTAGTAAAGGAAGCCAACAGTATTTATACCTGCATTGTTCAACAAAGGAACGCATAAACGCAACAACTAAAAAACAAGCCTTTAAAAAAAACGTTGAAATTACAAATTACAACAGAGGAAATATGCAGACACTATACATATCCTAGGATTTCAGTTACATGCCAATGGAAAATTAGGTAAAAATTAAGTATGTACCTGTAATTAGCTCTGAGTAAAACTGGGCCATCATAAAAGCATCGACTCCTATCAACCTCGGCCAGGAACAGAAGCTGTTGTTTTGCTGTGGCTACGAGGTCTTGGCTTAAGACGAAATTCTGGGCTTCACCCCACTCTAACGCTTGCTGAGTCTCCATTAATGTTGCCTGAACATCACCTTCATAACTTTGCAGGGCAAAGAGATCAGTGTAACTGTTTAAAACTTTGGATCAACCTAGCTATGAAGGTCTTTTTTATTTTTATTTTAATCCAACTATTAAGTTTTATGAATGTTCTTTCTCATTCTGTACCAGCCATCATATTAGAAAAAATGAAAATTCTTCAGTTGAAACTTGAAACTGCATACGCTACGCGGATACTCTTGCCTTGAATTGGGTTTAGATATTTAGATGTACTAGCCTATCGAAACTTCGTATATTGTATCATATAAAATGATATAGAAAAGTATTCCTACTCACGTATTACATATTGTGCCAACATTTTTTTTTGTTTTTTCATTTTTTTAGGGGTTTTTGTTGTTTTTGTTATTTTCTTTGTTATTTTCTTTCTCAACAGCAGACCCACGAGTTTTCTTTATTATTTTTATCCTTTATTGGCTATTTTTTTTGATTAACTCTCATTTCTCTTCTCTCTTAAAATGGGGCTATTACGCATTTCCTTGGGCTTCATTTCATCGAGCTGGTCAAAATCATGAGTTGGGAATTATAAACTTTTTGTTTGGGCTTCATTTCTTATGAAGAAATATCATGATGAAAACAAACCTTGAAACTTCGCATTATATCTAGACATATATTATTATATAAAATAAAGTTGGGTTCATGTCAACTATTTTTTCCCCCTTTAAATTTACTCACTTGATGATGTTTTCATCAGGATTACAATAAAAAATGATGAGTTTAGGTGGTATTATATTAGTTTTATACATGCTACTTTTATAATTTTGTCAACGATTAGTTAAAAAATATACCGGGTGAGTATTTGAATTATTTTTTAAAAGATAAAGAAAATACATAATATACATAATCACAAATTAAATTAAATCTAAATTCAAAAAAATATTAAATTAAATCTCCTTCAAAATAATAGCTAAGAAATACTTATAATATAGCAAAAAATAAAAAATAAAATTATTTGAGGTTAACTTATTATTTATACCATTTTCCTTATTCGAACGTTATTGATGATAACACAAATTTTAGGAGTTTTAGTGATTTGTAAGGCTTAAACATGATAATATTTTTAACAAAACTAATTTTTTATTATTATAATGACCTATATAAAACATTTAGAACCAAAATCTCCAAACTAGTCATCTACTTAAAAAAAAAAAAAAAAAAAATCTTTCAAAAAAAACTTTCAAATTAGTCTAAAATGTATCTAATTTTTAAATTGAAATAACTTTATTAGAGAAATTAGAGTAAAAATAGAAAGAAAGAAATGCCGTCCAAGGTGAAAGGGTAATTACTCTTCGTTAAAAAAATAAAATATGAGGGCAAAGTAAGGGGAAAAAACAAAACAAAACAGAAGGACAGCCCTCTCGCTCGCACCCAAGGCCAAAATTGATTTTGATAGGAAAAGCTATTTAAATTTTTTCTTTCTAGCACTAGTGTTGTTTCTAAAAAAAAAAAAAAAAATTTTTTTTTTTGTGTTTTGGAACAATTTTTAAGAAGATACAAATGTGTTGGATAATGTATTCTATTTTTATTCCGAGAATGAGAATTGTGTTTGATAATACAACAAATAATATAATAAAAAATAATTCTTATTAAGTATTAAATTTTTCCAATCATCAATTTCCTTTTCATATGATGTGGTGGTGGTAGAGGCGGCAATGACAATGATGGCGATGGTGACAGTGACGTGGGGTGGTGGTGGTGGCGGCGGCGGCCGTCGCTGCAATAATGGTGGTGGTTGGTGGTGACGATAGTGGCAGAGAGTGATCAAGAGAGACAAATTTTCTCTTTTTGTGCCCATAAAAAAAAGATTTTTTTTATTTTTTTTTATGTTTTTCAGCACAAAAATTAAACCGGTTCGTCCAAAAATAAAAAAGTAAACTGATTTTGCCAAATAAATTTTCTATTTATTTCTGTTTTTGGAAACAGAAATTAAAAAACAAAAATGAGAAAGTTATCATGCACACCCTACATAACTTTAAAATGTGCACCCAGACAAGGTAAAGTGACACAATTAATATATTCATATTATCAATATAAAATTCTTCCTACCTTCGTTGAATATATGTAACATCAAATATATATATGAATATGGTATAAGATATTTTAGCTATTTTTTATCTTGATTACTTTACTTATTTATCTTTAATACTATTGAATCAAAATCTCATTTTTCTCTCTCCTCTTAAAATTTTGATTCAATGATATTGGAAATAAATAGGTAAGATAAGCAAGAAACAAATAAGTAGACTAACATATCCTATAAATATTAGATTTTATTTTAAATTTGAATATATGTTTTTGGAAAGAGATTAATGTTTATAATATTATATAGAAGATAATTTTATCTTATATATATATATGTATAAAAATATATGGATACATATTTTTTCTCTCTCTTTTTACATTTTCTATATAAGTTATATATATTTTTACATGTGTATACAAAATAAAATTATTTTCTATAATATTAAAAACACTTATTAAATAAGGAGAAGTATGTCAAGGATTTCAGAAAGCCTGAAAATTAGGTGGTGCTTTGAAAACGCGTGAGTGGAATGTGTACACTTCCAAGTTCCATATGTCAAATTCTACCAGTCCAGCGACCTAATTCTGCCAATTTTAATGATATATTTTTAGTCTATTATTTGTTACGCTCTCCTAAATTAAATACATGAGTTTAACCGACTATATTTTTATTTTTATTTTAGCAAGTTCTTTAATTCTGATATAAAAAAATTTATGTGTTATTATTTACGTATGGATAATATATATTGGACAACTAACGAATTATCCCAAATTTCAGTCAAATTTTCGAATTATGATTTACCTCTTCGGCTTCTATCCAAAGTCCAAACAAAATAAATGGATCACCTAGAAAATATTTGAAATTCCAAATTTCAAACAATGTCCCCGCCCTTCCACGTGGCTTCAATTTTCATAAAGGAAAAATATATTTTCTGACCTGCCAATCAACTTCCCTTCTCTGCTGCCCTTCCTTTCTATTATCATTCCATTCCGCACAAAGAGCAACGAAGATAAATTAATTAATTAAAGGATTTATTATGTATCATTTAATGACCATAAAAATCTTCTTACATTCACACCATTTTGTGGGCCCACAGAAAAAAAATATTCTGACACGCAAAACGAATCTCTCTACATAATATAATCACTTTTCCTACGAAATAACTCTTATAAAACTCTTAATTAAATGCGGGAAAAGTGAGAAGCCTAATGGTAAAGTTTGATTTGTGACATGCTTTTGTGGTGAAGTTCCTGTTTGGGAAAAGAGAGAAAAACAAAGAGAGAAGAAGCATGGTGTTGAGGAAAGTAGGCAAGTATGAGATTGGGAGAACCGTCGGGGAAGGAACCTTTGCTAAGGTCAAGTTCGCTCAGAACACTGAAACTGGTGAGAGTGTCGCAATGAAGGTGCTCGATCGTAGCACCATCATCAAGCACAAAATGGTCGACCAGGTACCCTCTCTTTTCTCCCTATTTTTTTCTCATGCTCATCATGATTCATTTCGTTTATTAGAGTATAAACACATACTAGAATTGTCTCTCTCTCTGTTAGTTCAAAGCACTATAACTGAGTCTGTTAGTTAGAACTGCTTATGTCTTAGAGCTGTCTGTTAGGTTGTTACAACAGTCTCCAACTGTCATAACAACTCAACATATCAGTTACATCAGTTAAGTTTAGCACACTAAAAATACATCTACACAAGTGTAAATTACTACCAATTAATTCATTTTTGCTCTAAATCAGATCAGAACAAAACCATTAAGGTTAGAGAAGTATTTAGCACAGGTTGATGATACTGAACATTCTCCACCCTCTAAGCCCGGTGGGTTTTTTTTATGAGGGGGCGTGTTAGATAAGTATAAAACCCTTAAAGTAGCTCACTTGACACTTTTTAGGTTGAATTGATTCTTTACAACGTAGATAATAACCTTCGCAAAACACAAAGCTTTAGTGTCTTCGGTGCTTCACTTTCTAGTTATTATATAATAGGGTTTTATATTTCTCATTCAACATGAGAATTGAATTCTCATGTTATAGAGACAAAAAGCACGTGGGACCCGTATTTTATAAAAAATTATGTATAGGACCCACGTTGGCACGGAGATCGAAAGATGTGTAGGAAAATTCAAATTCTCATGTTAAATGAGAATTATAAAACCCTATATAATAAATCACTGTGACTAGTGCATCGTGCATATGGCAGTGATCAGTTATATGTGGGAGTTCCGGTGTGGTTATTAATATTTTAAAGATGAATTATGAGTATTAATCTCTTTAATGCTGACTGCTGAGTGATGGTAATCCTTTGATTGGATTGGCATCCCACTGAGTCAGAGTGACTCTAAGGCACTTAGGCTTGGATTTTTTCCATTTTGAGATACAAGAGGTTTGATGAATATATATGTGACTGTTATGACTTTTTTTTTTAATTTGTATTTGATCTTTATTTTTATTTTTAAAAATAATGCAGATCAAGAGGGAGATTTCTATAATGAAGCTAGTGAGACATCCATATGTTGTTCGTCTATATGAGGCATGACCTTGTTTCTTTCTACATTTTTAAAGCTCATTAAGGGCCATTTTGACTTATGTTCTGAAATAAATTACTTGTTCTCCAAGTCATGATGACTGATTATCAATGAAATATGGTATCAAGTAAGTTTTATAAGTCCTTTCAGGTTAGTAAAGTAAACTAGAGTTATAGAATTTTCCGTTCTGTAACTGCTTGGAGAGCGGAAAAATATTTGAAATATCTTTGCAGAATCTGTCTTGGTTTGAAAATTTCCTTTTCTCTTATTCATATTATTTTCCTTGAAAATGTTTTAGAAGAAGAGCCACACTGACTAAATATTTTCTCTGATGAGTCATTATAATGCTTCTCTCTTGCTGGCTGTCCCCATACACAAGTGCTTTATTCTGTTTTGAAATATGATTTTCTTCAGGTTCTAGCAAGCCGTACCAAGATTTATATCATATTGGAGTTCATTACAGGTGGTGAACTGTTTGATAAAATTGTGAGTAGAGCTCAAGATGGATCTATTGATTTTATTTTTATTTTTTTAGCTTTTATTGTGATTTTTTATCCATACTTTTCCTGTTACTGAAGATGTTGACAATGAAAATAAAAATAATGGTGCAGGTACACCATGGGCGTCTTAGTGAAGCTGAATCTAGAAGATATTTCCAACAGCTTATTGATGGTGTAGATTATTGCCACAGTAAGGGAGTTTATCATAGAGATTTAAAGGTTTGCATTGGCTGGGATCTGGAATGCTGTCTTTGTTCTTATCATGATTTCTTCTAACTGTTTTCTTTGTCCTTCTGCAGCCTGAAAATCTTTTACTTGATTCACAAGGAAATATAAAGATTTCAGATTTTGGTTTGAGTGCTTTTCCTGAACAGGTGAGTTTGTTTACAAATAATTCTTAAATTTGACTTCAATTAATGCGGATGAAATGATATAATAAAATGTTTTCATACTTGTCGAATGTTATTAAATTTGTGAAAATTCTCATAGGGGGTTAGTATGCTTCGGACAACTTGTGGAACTCCTAATTATGTGGCTCCTGAGGTAATACATGTGTTTCTTACTGCTTTGTGAATATGCATTTATTTCAACTTCAACTACGTACTATTTGTTACATGGCTTCTGCATTTGACATTTATCTTTGTGATCTCAGGTACTCAGTCACAAGGGTTATAATGGTGCTCTAGCAGATGTCTGGTCTTGTGGGGTTATCCTCTATGTTCTAATGGCTGGTTATCTTCCCTTTGATGAGCTTGATCTAACCACGTTATACAAGAAGGCATGAATTTAGACTTGTCAAATATGTATTTTACTGTAGAGTAGATGGGATCCCCAGTTGTAAATATTTGTTTTATATATTTATCTTGCATATAGTGAAATAGAATAATGTCTCTTGCATTATTTAAGACGCGCCGGGGCTGTTCCTACAAGTTCCTTTGATAAAGATTTTTGTTTTTTGGGTATCAAAATGCTCCGGAAATACTGCTTTGTCTAATAGTTTCTTCTTATCAACATGTTTTGTTCAAAATGAAAATCCATATTATTATTAATGCTGTTGATTTTCCTTTCTTACTCCCTTGCAGATTGAGAAAGCAGAGTTTTCATGCCCTTCTTGGTTTCATGTGGGAGCAAAATCTTTGATACACAGAATTTTGAACCCAAATCCTGAACATGTAAGAATTGGCTTTGCAGAACAACATTTTCTTCTAACTGTCAAAATAGTTCTGAGACAGCCTCTCACTGTCAATTTATAATTAATGTTGTCTGAGCACAGAAACAGAAAATAAGTTGGGTCTCTGAGTTGTTCATGTTGTATTACAAGGCATCTTGAAAGGCTATGACTGTGATGATATGTAGTTGTCAAGCATGATTATGAGCTGTATGACTTTTCTCCTTTAAAAATAAACGGAAGAAAAAAATGATTGTTCAGATCTTATAGTCTTGGTGGCTTTTCTGTTGTGGCACGGGTCATTTGGATTGAATATATATTATAATTTCGTTCACCATTAGAAATGATGTTTAATGTAATATTGTACTTCAAATTGATATATAATGCTAACTTCTTTATTTAGACTTATTTTAAAATGTAAAATGGATGACCTCCGGCGGAAGTTTGTCTTCCAAACAAAAGTTCTTGCTCAGTTTTCCCCCTTAATAATTTTGGCGGGCAAATAATGATATTAAAGATGAATTAGGAAATTAATATTGTTATGTTTTTACGTAATATTTTAGTATTGTTAGGCCAGCAATATATTGCTTTCTTGGTTTGATCTGACTTTTTTCACTTATCTATTATCCTCATTCCAAAATTATATTAATAGATAATGCATAAATCAAATATTATATTGCTTCTTTTTATATGGAAACGGAATTATTGCATAAAACTTATGCTTTTAGTTTTCATGATTAATACGTAGTGGAGTTCAAATTAAATTTATGGTTATGTTCATTAATCTTGTTGGTGTAAACCTGTATGTTCTCTATTTCATCAAGACAAACTTGACTAAAAATTATATTTCACCAAATACTTCTCGATCCTTTAGAGGTATTGGTTCCATGAATATCAATGAACATGTTATGTTCATTCTTGCAGTTCAAGGATTTCTTGCATTTATTTGTTGTGGAGCTTGTTTTAGTTTACATGAACACTGTAATGTATTTATATTAATGTCCTAGTGGATTTTTTGTGTACTTCATTTATAGTAATACTTGTTTCTCACAAGTCTCTTTCCCATTCCCATGTCTGTGTGCATGTTGATTTCAGCGTATAACCATTCAACAGATTAGAAATGATGAGTGGTTTCAAAAAGGCTATGTTCCCGTCAGTCTCCTTGAGTATGAAGATGTAAATCTGGATGATGTAAATGCTGCATTTGACAATGCCGAGGTCTGTTCATTTTTTAATTCTGCATAATGTCCAGTTGAATTTTGTATGAAATTTTTGTATTTAAGCTAATCCAGCTTAACTTTTCCTAATGTACACAATCAGCTTCATATCTTTAGAATGAATTTAATGTATTGCCAATGTCCTGTCTTCCTAGATTCCTTCAATTTTTTTCTAAAGTAGTTCATCAAGGATACAAAATAACAATATTAGCAAAAGAGATTTTGAGGTGTACAATGTCTGAAAACAATTAATGCGTTCAAACTTATGGTTTGCTGAAAAATGAAAAGATCAATGATGAAGAAGCAAATTTTAATTGAAAGGAACTGATGCGAATGCAAAAACTGTCACTGTTGTCTTTTATAAATTAGGCCCCTTCTCTTCAATTCAGGAGTAAGCTTACTTTTTCCTGGTGCATTCATATGGAAATTATCTTCTCTGTTATGTTGACATCATGACATGTTATTTTGTCACTGAAGGATCAGAGGTCTAATCAACAATGTGAGAATGAGGGCAGGGGTCCCCTAATTCTTAATGCATTCGACTTGATAATATTATCTGAAGGCTTAAACCTTGCAACACTCTTCGATAGTAGACAGGTATTTTATCATGACATTGTTGTTCTGCTTGCCATTTTCTGGCTCAATAATCATATCTGCAAATATTTAAAATGTCAAATAACTTCCCATTTAATATCTTAATGGAACTTTGCAAAAGTACAGCTTGTAGTTGTAATCCTGTCCAAGTTAGGTGGCATGCTGTGACAAAAATGCATCATTTCACCTCCCATTTTCTGCCATTATCTTAAGGTGTGAGTCATGTTTGTTTCTCTTATATCCTTTCTTACAGGACTCTACAAAATACCAAAAGCGCTTCATCACTCAAAAGCCTGCAAAGGTGGTTTTATCGAGTATGGAAGTTGTGGCACAATCAATGGGATTTAAGACGCATATTCGCAACTATAAGGTTTGTAGCCTCTAATATGTCACAGTAAATTGCTTTACCAGTTTGCCGCTTTTCAGTTTTCACATCTTTCCACCGTTATTGTTCTGGATAATTTTGTATCATTTGTTCTGTTATCTATTCTTAAAAATCAACCTAAATACTTACCATCTGTTAATTCTTCTGAGGATTAAACTTGCCACAATTTCTTACTTTTATTAATCTGAAGTTATATTGGTCTAAATTTTCAGATGAGAGTAGAGGGTATTTCAGCGAATAAAACTTCTTATATCTCAGTTATGCTGGAAGTAAGTTTCTATCTCTCTACTAGACTTCAACATTCCCTAAACATTTTTCGTAACAATTTAATTGTTTCCTGATCTCTTTTTCCTTTCTTTGCTTGAAAAGGTTTTTGAAGTTGCTCCCACATTTTTCTTGGTGGACATTCAGAAAGCAGCTGGAGACGCAGGTGAATATCTCAAGGTAAGTTGTGAGATATGCTTTTGCGGTTTGTTTGACCTTAGTTGTATTTTATTTTGTGACAAAAAGGTAGCTCCTCTATGTTTCAGTTCCACAAGAATTTTTGTAGCAATCTTGAGGATATCATCTGGAAACCGCCTCATGAAACAAGCAAATCAAGGATCTCCAAGACTAAAAGCAAAAAACAGTAGTTTCATCACCTATGGTATCTTCTGCTCTGATTGAAAAGAAAAGGAGAAAAAACAAAAGCTATCTACTTATGGAAGATATATTGGGGTTTACAAGTGTTCACATAGAATAGAAACACCTGAGCCCTGCTTGTAAAGGTTAAAAAGCCAGCTCGGCTAACCCACCCAGGCTTTTTCCATCCCTATAGAAGAACAAATTCCCATTCGAAAGAGAAAAAAGATACACGAAAATTATGTCTACAATTTTGTAAGGTTGGTTTGTAAATCTCTTTTTATCTCCGTTTTTTTTGTCCTACCATTACAAGGCATCCTGGTCCTGTAGTAAGAGTGAAGTGTTGATTGAATAGTACGAATCTTATTTCAGGTTTTTTGTCTCATCATAACAGTCACCACTACAGTATATTGCAGTGCACGAGTTACGTTAGTTCATGTGATTTTTTTTTTCGGTGCATGACCAAGATTAGCAGAAAAAACCAAGAAATACAATTTATTCATCATTTTACTGTTGAGATGTTAAATGTCTGGTATGCGTATCCTGCCCCAGCATTATTTATTTTATTTTTACGCTTTCATGCATAACCTAGTAATACACGCTATTCATGTCTAAGAAGAGTAAACATGTCCAAGTAATACGTGCTATTCTATATTTTTAGGAAGCTATAATCACAATTTAAAAGCTAACTTCCCATAACAATTTAAAACTAATCAATAATGTGTCAATAGTAATTGTAGAGAGGTGTAAAGAATGTATTAGCTTTTGATGGTCAGCTTTTTGATTACTAACTCATGTAGCTGCTTCTGCTTCGAGAATATCAGAGAAAACCACCGAAATTCCCACAGGAGCATTGTCCATTGACAAATTTATGAAGCCGCTTACTATCTTTAACGATGATTTCCCCACCAGTCAGTGTTGAGACGTACTTAATAAAATTATGACAATCCGTGCACATTAAGGTGCTCTTGACAACTCTTATTGGGAAAGAATTTGGCAAGTTCTCCAACGCAAATGTAATGGCCAGCTTCTCGCTATGATAAATGGTAGGGGAGGATGTCTTTTCCTCCTCTTCGTCACTTATTTCCATACATTCTAGCATCTCATATCCAAGATTCTTTGCTCTAGCAAGTAAATCCTCCAATGATTTACATAATAGTGAATTCTGTGTGTAAGCCTTGTCATTGGTTTCAAATGAATACACTTTCTCCTTGATGCTAATCCAGCTCCAATCCTTTAATTTTCCAATTTTCTCCTCTTTCATTATCTTCCTCACCCTAGAAACATCTTCAAATCGCCCAGCTGAGTGGTACATATTCAACAACAATACATATGTCTCACTATCTTTTGGTTTAAGACTTAATAACTGTTCAGCAGCATAATACCCCAATTCCAGATTCCCATGACTCAGACAACCAGCAATAAAGTTTGACCAAATAAACTCACTAGGCTCATAATGCATTTTCTTAATTAAATTCAAAGCTTCCTCCAACCTACCGAGCCTCACAAACATATCAACCAAGCAAGCATAATGGTCCATCACAGGCTTAATTTTATATTCCTTTTGCATAATCTCAAAGTAATTGAGTGCTTCACTAACCATGCCAGCACAACTACATGCTGATAAAACACCCACAAAAGTGATCTGGTTTGGTTTAACTCCTACCAGTCTCATATCCTCAAAAAGATGCAATGCTTGCTGTGACTTGCCATGCAGTGCAAAACCTGTAATCATTGAAGTCCATGATATCATAGTTCTAGTTGACATCTCTAGAAATGCTTTAGTTGCCCTCTCAATGATTCCACATTTATTGTACATATTAATCAGTGAAGAACCCACAACAACATCAGACAAGAACCCGGTTTTGATGATCTGAGCATGAATTTGTTCCCCCTGCTCTAAAGCCACCATTCTACTACAGACACTCAAGACACTTGAGAAAGTAAATAGATCAGCTTTCATGCCTGACCGATTCAATTTGGAAAAAATGTTGAGTGCTTCATATCCACTTCGGCATGCAGAAAGATTATCCTTTGCGAGTTCCATCATTTGTGCATGTCCAGAAATCATCGCATTCCATGAAACCAAACTCATATCATCCATTCTGTTAAACAAAATTTGCGCCTCCCCAATACAACCACATTTGAGATACAAATACAACAAAGAATTCCTGATACGTAGGTTTGATTCATGGCCAAATTTAGTACACAAAGAATGAACCTGAGTCCCAAGTTCCAAAGACTGAATTTCACAACACTGACCCAAGACACTAGTAAAGGTGAATTCATTAGGTTGTATGTACTCAAAAAGCATCTCAACAAAAATTCCTAAACCAGTCATAGCTTCACCATTGTCCCCACAAGCGGAAATAGCAGAAGTCCACGAAATAACATTCTTTTCTTTGATTCTCCTAAATGCTTTAAGAGCCAATTCCAACCTGCCACATTTGGAGTACAAACCACAAAGTGCATTGCCAACACTAGTGTCAAAGTCAACATGGTATTTGATTATGTAACCATGGAACTGATCCCCTAACTTAAGAGATTGCAGGGATGTACAAGCATTTAGAGCTATAGCAAGAGTGAAAATGGAAGGATAACTTCCAGCATGTAACATCTCTTGAAACACATGGATTGCATGCTTTGGCTGCGAGTTATGCACATAACCACCCATTAACGTGGTCCACGCGATCACGTTTCTTCTGGGCATGTTGTCAAAGGCTCTGCGAGCATCCTCCATGCTCTTACATTTGGCATAAACATTGACCAGAAATGTCATGACAAAAACATCTTCATGGGTACCCGTTTTCATGACGTGACCGTGAACTATTTTTGTATCTGAAATGGAACACTTGTCTAAGCATTCTTGCAACAAGGGAACGTAGAAAGATGACTCCACATCCTCTGTCCCCTCTTTTAGTTCTTCCCGAAAATTCAGATACCCGCTGGGATCCAAATGGCCTTTCTGCAAAGAAATGCTTTGACTCTGAAAGCATAATATAAACCGCAGGGTTAATATCGAATTAACAATTAAGTGAAATAGGATTAATATAATTCTAGTTAAAGTAGTTGTTTAATGTTTACGTGATGAATAGAAAAATGTCTAGCAAAATTCACTTACCATTTTTTCTATGTACCTTTAAACTTTAAAATATAAAAGTTACCACTTTAAAATATTATTAGTTAGATCTTAACTAACATTTATCTTTCACTCAAGTCCAAGCAAAAGATACATTCTCAAAATATAAGAGTGGAGTCAAAATAATACAAGAGCCCAAACAAAAAGGTACATTCGTTGGTCTGAGAAATGAAACACATGTTCTGAATCAACAACTGGAAGAGAGAGTACCTTCTCTACGGTAAAGGAGGTTGGCGGGTATTTTCTGAATTGTGGGTGGAGCTTAAGAGTTGCAGTGACAGCAACGGAAGGGAAAGAAGCCATGGCAGACTCAGCCTATGACTATGATTCTATGAAGGAAGGACTTGACTACTGGTAGCATGATTCATTGGTTTGCTTTGTTTGGAAAATATCTTCTTGTTGCTTGGATAGAAAAATTGTGAAAGGAAGGGAACGGCTATCCAATGTCAACCAATCGCTGAGTATTGGTCATATGTGGAATAAATGAAGTTAAACTAAACTATTACTTCTAGTTGAATCCGCTTTGAGTTTTTTCCCACCTTTTTTTATTTATATTTGTTTAGATTTGGTTTTCTCCTGTTATAATATTAATCGCCTTCCCCTATGTTTTTTTTATGGGTTTTATAATTCTCATTCAATTTGGGAATTAAAATTTTCCTACACACCCTTCGATTTCCGTGCTGACATAAGTCTTATATAACATATGGGTCCTACATGTTTTTTATTTCTACAACATAAGATTTCAATTCTCCTTCAACATATAAAACCTTTTTTGCATCTATAAGCATATTTTAAATACAAAAAATTCTTACTACTAACTTACTACCCATCACATCACCATTGGATAAAGAGAGAATGTTAAAAAGGTTTTAAAGAGAGAGAAAATATTAATCTAATAGTGATTAGATAGATAGTAAGTTGGTAGTGGAAAATTTTGGTAGTGAAAATATCTCTCCTCCTATAAGTTAAGCACATACAAAAAATTAACGGAAATCTACCCAAAAAAATATAATAGAAAAATATTAGGGGGTGTTTGGTATCCAGATTCTTTTTGTAACACTTATGCTGACGTAAGTCTTATATACAATTTTTCTAACATATGGGTCCTACATGCTTTTTATTTTTATAATATAAGATTTCAATTCTCCTTCAACGTATAAAACCCTTTTTGTATCTATAAGTAGAGTAAGCATATTCTAACAAAAAATTTTCTAATAACTTACTACCCATCACATCACCATTGGATCAAAAATAGAGTGTTTGAAGAGAGAGAAAATATTAATCTAATGGTGATTAGATAGGTAGTAAGTTGGTAGTGGAAAATTTTGGTAGTGAAAATATCTCTCCTCCTTTAAGTTAAGCACATACAAAAAATTAACGGAAATCTACCCAAAAAAAATATAATAGAAAAATATTAGGGGGTGTTTGGTATCTAGATTCTTTTTGGGTTCCTTGGAAAGCTGGGTATGGAGAATTGGAAAATCACGTTTGGTAGCAAAAATATTACACTCTACCGAGAAATAATATTGCCCGGTTTTTGCAGTTCATGTGTGAAAAATGATACTACATTTCTCCATCCAGAAGTTGGAATATTGGTTTGCCCAAGAAGTAAAAAAAGGACCACAATATTGTGGACAATAATAACCCTACTTTTTGGTAGCAAATGGACTTCGTCTACTATAAATATGATATTAAAAAGTAAAAGTAGTGTTATTTTCATAAAATAACCTCACATTCCACTAATATTTCATGATCAACTAAACAGACACTTAGTAAAATAAACCACAAAATTTCAAGAAAATTTGGCCACACCAAACAACTTTTTAGTAACATTCCAGCAAAATATATTTCCTATTATATTCCAGTAATCTATTGTTTCCGGATAAAAAAAAAAATTTCTTCTACCAAACGCCCCATGTGTTTATGCAAGAAGTTTTATATAATAGAAGCATGCATATTACTAAAAGTATGCAATATTATAAATTAACATTTTTAAAGTGTTTTCAAAATTTAAAAATAAAAAACAAAATAAGAAAGAGTGGGAAAGGAATTATGGGAAAATTATATTTACAAAAATTTTGGTTACAAACTAAATTATGTACTAGTATAATTTTTATCACTTAACCCCATTCGCATTTGATTTGAAAGAGAAAGCCAAACATATGCATGCCACATGGTCTTATCATTACAAAAATAATTTGTTTTTATCATTTTACCCCTAATGTTTGTATATTTATCAATTAATCCTCTTGGAGTTTGATCTAAGTTTAACTGTAACATTATCCACCAAAAAAACAAAAGTTTAACGGTAACATATTCACTTAAAATCAAATTGAGTGTAATGATAATAAAAAGACTTCAAGAGAATAAGTTAACTAAGCTGTTAGACTTGCTACGTCCCCATGCTTTGTTTCTTGCAAGTCACAAGACTCCAGTACCAATAGTCCCATCTTTCTCGACCGCACATAATTTTTAATTCTGTTTCACAATCCTTCGTTTTTTGCAGAAAAACAACCAATGGTTTTCAGGACTAATAAAAGCATCCATCAACGACACATATCTAAAAATGGCATGCATGTGCTGTCCGTCGATGGTACCAACAACTATGTCACACATGCAACACCATTTTCGAATTTTCGATGCCAAGCGACTCA
The DNA here is from genome assembly GCA_032173675.1 of Gastrolobium villosum. Classification (NCBI taxonomy): domain Eukaryota; kingdom Viridiplantae; phylum Streptophyta; class Magnoliopsida; order Fabales; family Fabaceae; genus Gastrolobium; species Gastrolobium villosum. The sequence goes on along the minus strand of JAVKPL010012312.1, from coordinate 18,026 downwards.
TTGGTTGTAAGGTTATAGTACCCCGCTTATGCAGAGTGACATGAAGCTCTAACCATTTAATTGTGCTAATGCCGGAAATAAGCCCACTATTGTAGAAAGGAAAGCAACATTGAAGAGATTTTTTTAATGCTGTTGACAAATACGAAAGAAATTGCCAATGCTTTATTCAGGTAACAGCAAAAAGAAGGGGATTCGTAATTAGAGGGGGAGGTTGAGTTAATTTAATGCAAAAGTTAATACAAATTAAGCAAATAGCAGAATTCACAAATGATCAACCTCATTTTTGCTACACCACAACATTGACAATTAAAAGGAATTTTTAACTTCAAATCAATAATGTCTTTTCTCTATGTTGAAAGAAAATGCTCAACCCCATAAATGGTTCATCATTATTGAAAGGAAATTTCTCCCTTTTCTCTTTAACTGAAAATAATTCACAATTACATCCAAGACTCAAGTACAACACCGTTCAGCATCACATCAAGATCCGTTTAATTAATTCCAAAAACATCCTGATAAAAGTCCAAAAGTTTCATATGTCATCTTCACTTGCTATACTTCATTGTCTCTATCTCAAAACCAATTGTGGGAAACTGCTTAGCATAATCCTCTACTTTATGACGAAGATTCGCAATCTCAGATTGAACGTGTGCATCAGATTGCATAGCAGCCACAAAATCCTTCAACTTTGTACCTGAACTTATTGTAACCAATAACAAGAGTGAACTAGCATAAGTGACATCAAAGATATCTTGCTATGCTTTAAAAACTGCAAATATCATGACAAAGCACTAAGATGCAGGAAGGTAAGGTGGGGTCAACCTTTGGTATTTTCCTTAATCTGTAAGGCTAACTTGACTGCCGCATCAAAATATTCAGCTACTTTTTTAAAATCTTCCTCAACAAACCCCCTGGATGTGAGAGCAGGGGTTCCTGAATCACGGCAAGATAATCTTTATCTACGTGTAATTATAGATTCACCAATAAGCAGGAAAAAAGATGACTGACAGAAACCATACCCATTCGAATGCCTCCGGGAACCATAGCAGACACATCCCCTGGAACGGTATTTTTATTCGCAGCCATATGAACTGATTCTAACACCTTCTCAACCCTTGAGCCATCAATGCCCTGTCAGAAAGCACAGCATTATAAAGAGCTTTCCCCATGGTGGTATCAAATATAAATATTACACATCAATCAAACCCAATTAAAATGTTAAAATATTTTACAATCTAGGGTTACCAAATAAATACTTTAAGACCCCAAAAAATAACATTGTCATTTTACAAAGATTTGGGAAGTTTTTGATTTGTTTGAAGGTTCATTCTGGAAACCATAATGTTAGATGCCAATTTCTAACAAAAAATAACATTGTCATTTCTATTTCTTGTTTAAAGAGAAAATCTTATCCTCCTGTGATTCTACTCTCTCAATAAAATTTCCCTTACTATTACAAACAATTGGTATGAATGTCATACTATTTTCTGTTCCCTCCTAAAATCTTCAAGTGGGCTCTACACAATAGGTATCTTTTGAAGTCAATTTTTCCCATACTAGTAGCTGATTTCCATTTGCAGTACTCAATGTAAGTTTACAGAAAGCATAGAAAGGTTGTTCTGAACAGGTTTATTAACATGTACAAACAATTTGGCACCATCTGGAATTCTTTTTGAGATAAGAATATGACCAAGAAATTTTCAGAGGAAAGGATCACACCATTTACCTTGTTTCTTAAGTTCACTAACACCAAATGGTTCTCAGTTCCACCAGATACAAGTTCATAGCCTTTCTCTAACAAACTCTGGAGTTCAATCAACACAGCAGAGTCAGCTCTAACAGTCAAAATTTTTAGGCTAAACCATTAGTAGAAGAGACACCTAATAACTAGTTTGCAATACATTGGTGCACATCATACAAAAGGCAATTATTTTACCTGTGCAAATGTCGAGCAGTTACTAAGAACTTGCTTTTGGTAATTCTTGAATTCTGGTGTCATAGCCTACATTCACAGAAATGAAGAACTGAACTTACATCAGCCCGCAACAAAAGATTCCCAAGAAAGATCATTATGCTTTTATAGAAAAATACATATTTGCTACGAAAACTATAACGAATTGTATCTTTGGCTAGTCAATTAAAGAACCTGCTTCAGTGCTACTGCTAAGCCGGCAATAGTGTGATTGTGAGGACCACCTTGAAGTCCAGGAAAAACAGCCTGCTTTATTTTGTCTTCATAGTCATAAAACACCTGTAAGATGGAACCCAGCCAATTAAGAATTTTTTCAAGTTACCCAACTTTGAAATTGTTAGAATTAAGAACTGACTGAGCCTAATTCAACCCAAAAGCTAGCTAAGAGCGGGGAGGATTGCTCAAGACATTATAAGGGGTGCTTTGAGTCTAGCAAATGTGGGATCTTAACAAATCCAAAATAATAAGAATTGCTTTAAGAAAGTATTAAAGAAAGTATATCAAGAAACATTGGTGAACGCTGTCTACAACTAATAGAGAACTTATAATCCATGAGATATTATTCCTTTCTCAACCCCCCCCCCCCCCCCCCCCCCCCCCCCCCCAAAAAAAGTTAAATAATAATAATAAATAAATTATCACTAAACCCCCTTGATAGTTTATTTTAAGTGAAAATGTAACTTTTTATGTTAAACCAAAGAAACATGAGTATTAAACAAGTATATCAAGAAACATTGGTGAACATTGTCTACAACGATTGCAAATACAGAACTTACAATTTTTAGGGAAAATACATTTTACATCCATGAAGTATAGCCCTTTCTCAACTTCCCCCCACCCCAAAAAAAAAAGAAAGTTTTATTTTTTTCACTTAACCTCCTTCATAGTTGATTTTAAGTGAAAATGTAACTTCAAGTTAATTCAAAGGAACGTAAGGCACAGGCACACCATTTCACCTCACCATTTCAAAGAAGAAGTTTATCTTTTATCACTTGGATACCCCTAAAATAGTTTATTAATCACTTATCACCCTTGAAGTATGGCTTTTAAGTGTTGGGAGGTTAACTTCCATTTGATTGAACTGAAAAAGAGACATTTTGAGTTAAGAATAAGAGAGCCTGTTTGGATCTTTTTTTAAGCTAAAGCTAAAAAAAAGAGCTTAAAAAAAAGATAAAAGTTGTTTGGTGATTATATAAAAAACTTAGCTTAAAAGCTCAAACCTCATTTCAAGAAAAGCTGATAAAAGCTTAAAAAAAACTCCTCCTAGGACCTTTTAGCTTTTTTCTTCATTATAAAAAAAGCTCTTTTTATTATAAGAGCTTTTGTAAAAACCTGTTTGGCCTATCTTCTGCTTATAAGGAGAAGAGAAGTAAAAAAAGAGAGGATCCAAATAAGTAATAAGAATTAAATACATGAGGGTTAAGTAATAACAAAAATACTTCAAGGAAGTACGTTGAGAAAAAGCTATACTTCACTGAAGGAATGTATTTTACCCTATTTATTAACTCCTTTTTTTTCTTATAGAATTAAATTTAGAATTTAAAACTCACTTCTTGCCCTTGTTTATTTATCTCTTTCACACCCTTCCTGAAGAATATCATAGCCCCACGTGGTCCACGAAGTGACTTATGTGTTGTGGTTGTTACAACATCTGCATAATCAAAAGGAGAAGGAATAACATCTGCAGCAACCAATCCACTGATGTGTGCCATATCAGCCAACAGAACTGCTTTCTGCTTATCACATACCTATAAAAATTCAAGCATAAAAGATACAATATCATCATCACTGAATTGTTCTAAACTTCCAATTTCTAAGTCTCAGTAATCATATATGGTTTACCTTGCGAATACGTGCATAATCATAAAGGCGAGCATAAGCACTAGCACCAGCAACTATTAACTTTGGCCTAAAAAGTGTAGCACTTTTCTCCAACTGTAGATATTAAAAAAGTCAAGCCATTATAGATAAGTCCAAACCCTCAGTATGCATGAAACAGCATAACCTTTGTAAATCTAACCCCTGACCATGTTCAGGTTATATTTTATTTTTTCATTCACAAGGAAAACTTCATGTTATAATCAAGAATAGATATCAGAATGATGAATTCTGTGGCAATCAGCTTAATAAAAGGATAAAATACTTTGAAACTGGGCCCAAAATTATGAAATTTTGAAAGATCTGAACAAATATGTATTTATTGGCATGAGAACATATAATAATAAATGATGTGCACAACACATTGGATATTTTTTTCATCTAATGAAATAACGATTAACATTCAAAACAGAAAACTCACAAAAAGCAATTAGTCAAATGACTCAAATTTGATATCTGATAGGAACGTGTATTAATGAGAAAGAAAAATGGAGTCCCCCCTCCTTACAATAGGGAAAACCCCTTACGATTACACTGAAAAAACGAAAAAATAAGATAGAAACACCTGCAGAACTTTTGAGGATCTGCCCACCTCCCTGCCCAAAGGGCCCCAAAACCGTTACTCAAGTTCTTGATACCACTCTCTCTTCTTAATCCATTCCCACTACCCGATTCTGCCCTCTGTTCCCACCTGCCATATAAGCAGGTTGTTACAAAACAAACCCAAAACATGCCAATTGCACAACTTTCCCTCACGGGTCCCCCAATCCTCTGCCACTATTCCTTTTCCCCCCACTGCATACCCTAGTTATCGGAGGGGAGCAATCAACATCCATATGTCTAAGATTCATAATCGCTAAAACATTTTATAGGGTAATTATGCCATAATTTCTGCCGAAACATTCTATAATTGAACATCAAATGTGAAAATATATATACTTTTCTTTGGCAATGATAACAGTGACAGCAACTGAAATAGAAACAGTGCTGACTGCTTAGAAGATTCTCTTTGATTGAAAGGAAATATCCACAACATAGAAATACAATGGTACCTGCCTACCTGGTCATAATCAATATAACCAGTGCTCTCATTCAATCTGTACGGCATTGTTTCAAAGAATATAGATACAGCTGATATCTTCTTGGTGTCAGTCTGCATGACACAAACATATAATTGAAAACTTATAGACAAAGAACATGTCACATTGCTATCATAATTTCGATAAGCGAACATCAGAATCATCCCAAGCTAAGACAGATACATGTGTTGCATAAAAGTTTCAAGAATGACATCATGTAGCATATAATATAACAGTTGCTACTTCCTCCAGACAATCCTAAACCGACACAGGTCAGCTTTCAGCAATAACAGGGAATAAAAAATTTATAAATCAATGATTCAACAGCAAAATAAAATGTGAATATAGAGCCACAAAATAAAGAAGGGCCACTTGGAAGTTGAACCAGACAATAAATTTCTGCCTGTGTCTAATCCAACTAAGGCTATAAAATTATTTATACAGCCCACATTTAACTCAGGCATTCAATCACTAAAAGAGATAGTAGAGGGAAATGCTAATGGAAGATTGTGAGCAAGGATAGATTAGGGGTCTTTTGGTGAGATTGAAGAGCGAGGAGGTATCTCATTTGCAGTTTACAGACAATACTGTTCTTTCAATTTCATAAGATGCAGATATTTTTAGAAATGTTTTGGCTCTAATGAAATTCTCTTAGATTGCTTCTGGTCTTTGTATTAATGTGACTAAGAGCAGTTTAGTGAGAAATAATTTCAATCACAAAGTCTATATGGCTGGAATATGATTTCAAAATTCCCATCCATAAATTTCTTCGCCCCTCACCTTTTATGGGAAAGGCATGTTTTTCTTGGCTTACTTGTGAGTTTCTGTTCATGGGTTTCTTAAGGGTGTTCTGAGGCGTGACATGCACAGGGATCAGGTGGCTTTTTTGAGCTTTTTTCTTTTCTTTTCTTTCTTTAATAAATAGTTTCTTGTAACAATAGAAGCATTCCTGATTTAAACTTTTTCTTTCTGAATAAGTTCTTCTCCTATCCAAAAAAAAAGAAAACAAAAACAAAAGCCATATATTGATCACTTGAATACCTATTAGGCCAAACAAAACATCATATGAGCTATTGCTACAACATTCATTCATCATGTCTTACTGCAGACTTGCTATAATTTTCAACTCATAGCAGCAAGTGCAATGATCACAACTGATAATCTGAAGCAGAACTTAACCTGATAGCCATGTGATAGATGCCCACCATGGGGAAGATCAAGCGCCATAATTCTCTCATGAGGTTTCAATAAAGCAGTGTAAACTTGGAAGTTAGAAGGGGATCCAGATAATGACTGCACGTTGACTGTCAAAAGTAGAGTATGTAAGACCCTCCAAAGAAAGCATATGATCAAAATTTTGTTCATCCAAGCGGAGTAAAATAATAGAGAAAATGCAATGTAAGGCTAACTACTATATTTTTATTCTATCATAGGTTTGATTCATGTAATCAGCCTCACGCAGATGCACACTAAGGCTACCTATATAGACCCACGCCATGGATCTAACCCTCCACTCGACCTAGCGCTTAGCGGAAGCGTTATTGCAACTGGCTGCCCTTTATCATATATGCATTCAGCAACCAAATTCGGTTTGTAGCTTATGCTATTAGTAGCAGGATAATTACTTCCTGTTTACCAGAAACTGAAGTACGGAACCCAATAAATGTGGGATCGTATTTTTTTTAATTTTACCAATAAACAACACTGAGATTTGAGAATTTAAAACCAGAAATCAACAAGGTAGAAATGAAGTCAACATGCCCGCATGTGTGGATACACATATATTTATGAATCAATTCTGCTACAAGGAATAAAACATCAATGGATATTTTACTAAAATCATAGAGGGCTGTTTTACCAATAAACAGCCAATAAATGTGGGATCGTATTTTTTAAATTTTACCAATAAACAACATTGAGGATTTAAAACCAGAAATCAACAAGGTAGAAATGAAGTCAACACGTGCGCATGTGTAGATACACACATATTTATGAATCAATTCTGTTACAAGGAACAAAACATCAATGGATATTTTACTAAAATCATAGAGGGCTGTTTTATCACAAAAGAAACCAAAATCACTTGAAATGTTCATTTGAACACAGTAAAAATACACTTTGTGACTGAATCAAATATACTTGTAAATGCCCGGAATCAGGTACCTTGAATCCGTGATGAATAATCAGAGCAAGATAAAAGCACTTATATTATATCTCCTATAGTATATTGGCAATGCTTTGCACTTTGCAACAAAAAAGTAACAACTGAACAAATACAAATTATAACTTTCTCAAATTCTTTGGCATGACGCCTTTCCGCACAGAAGACCACTCTTTTCCAGAATAAGAAAACTCAAATTGCAACTTAAATGTCTTTGCGCTTACGTACCTCCCCATTTTGCTGGATCCAACCGAAAAGCTTCTAGTGCACGCTTCTGACATAAGGTCTCAGCCATGTCAATGTACCTGAACGGAATATAGATGTATGCACAAAATCAATATACCAATCCATTCTAAATTTCTGAATTTGAAACAAAACATTCATAAGTAGATCCACATACTCATTTCCTCCATAGTATCTAGCACCAGGATACCCTTCACTATACTTATTTGTCATCACCGATCCAACGGCTTGCATCACTGATAGCGACGTGAAATTTTCTGAAGGAATAAGTTCAAGCCCCTACACATCCATATAGAAACGTCCATAAAAACCAACTATACGAAAAAACTGAACACGTTAGTCTTCGTTTGACTCTTCAATAAAATAAAATAACACTTTAGAACCAAACTTCCATCGACCTTCCATTGACGAGCTTTCTCGAGTTCGATTATGTCAGTGATCTCAGGATCCACGATCTCGAGAGGATCGTTGAGCTGCTTTATCCACTGCGTTTTTTAGGGGTGGTGGAAAATTCATCAAAATAGATGCAAACGAAACAACATATAAAAGCAATGATGCAATTAACGGAATAACTCAGATTTCAGTTGGAAAATAAAGAGAAGCAGAATCTGAGAGTGGCTTACTTCAGCGCGAGACTTGTCTTTTTCTTGCGCGGAGAGCGAAGAGGACTGCAAACAAAAAACTCAGAACAAGAGAATATAGATTTAACGAAAAGAGGAAATACTGAGCAGGTTATGAGAAATGATATATTACCAAGCGATAAATAGAAGCGGCGTTGGTGAAAGATGAGCTTGGTCTGTTGATGGTTGAGGAAAGTCTGCGAAGAGCCATGGCCATTGCGATGCTTGTTTTGTCTCTCGCAACAGGGAATGATGTTGTGGTTGTTAGGTTCGAACTTCGAAGACTCGTATATATGTGTTGGTGGTAGAGGGTTGGTGAGAGTGAGACTGAGAGCGAGAGCGAGTGGGTGGATGCGCACGTTCCTGGGAAAAATTTAATATGACACGGGACATTAAATCTTTTGGTGCTCCCTCTCAACATTAATTTTCTTTTTTTCTTTTTTATTTCTATTATTTTCCCACTTTTTTCATTTTACTCTCCTATTTACATTAGAGACCACCTAAAAATGGTGATCCCGATTCACTCTAAATTAGCTCCATGTTGGTGATGATTTATTTGTATTTTTGTAAAATGTGGGGTCCGCATATCGAAATGCGGGACACTAGCCACTGGGGGCCTTGGTTGGCGCAAGTACCATCGAAACGGCCAACGGGTACCTCACACGACATCGTTTGGTAATATTTTTGGTTTTTTTTTTGGTCGAACTTTTTTAAATAAGTAAATATGGCTTTTTGACCTTCATGACTCTTAATTAATAATTAATTATTAATTTGATCCTCATTTGAAACTAATTCGAAAATTTAACCCCTCCCAAAAATATAACACCAATCTGTCCATGTTTGACCGTTGACCACGAAGCCTACCCGGGTACACACCTCGTTACTCGGGTAGTTTTTGAATTTTCTGGCCTACCCGGGTAGGTAGGTGTGTACCCGGGTAGTGTTAGCATATGGGTGTCCTAGAGACAATCTTTTGATTAAATAAAGGACACTAGATGTAGAACTTTATTTGTCGCAAATAAATGTAAGCACTATTTATTCAGTTTCATATTGTGTCTCGATATTACTGTTAATATTATATGAATGAACTGGATAAACCCCTTGGAATAGAACAGGTATCTCTTGAGTATCTGTGATGAGATCACGATCATGAGGATTCAAGGATATTGCATGTCTATTCCTAATTATATGTTCCTAGTCTAGAGACACTGAGTTTGGGGATCAGTGATCTCGAGTAAAGACTAGTACGACTTATCTACTTGTATATGGATACAAGGTAAAGACCTCATGAGCTGCAGATATGGAGATATCTTAGCTAAAGTCGTGGGTGGACCTATAAGAGTATAGCTCGCACTGAACAGACCCAAAAAGAGACTCTATGAGGAAATCTCACAGATAGTGTCATTAGAGTAATCTCTTTATGTTTGGGTGTGTCTTTCCTTAGACCAGAAGTTATTACCTAGACTGTGTTCTTGAAGGCATGTTTTGATTGTATACCTCGTCTGCCTGAAACATGGAGACTCATAGGTATACTGTTGGGCGTGTCCTTAAAGGGCACAGGGCTAGGGTAATAAGCCGAAGGAATTCGTCAAATCTCTGTGAGAGATTAGGTTATCTGTAAACCGGAGAAATCGGGATGACATTTACAGGGACTCGGGAATCTATGCATAGTAAAAGAGATCATGAGATGATCTGCCTTTAGAGTCAGTAAATTGAAGATTCCCTATTTCGAATAAAGCTTACCCTAAACCGCAGGGGTTGATACATTTCCTTACCCTAGGTTAATGGGAAGATAACCGAGACGAAGGGAAATACATACGGTAACCAAATATGTGCAATAGGATGATCAAGTCATTAATCTGACTAGTTCTGGGGCAACAAAGCATTGCTAGTGCTCTGTGTTGTCATTAATTGGGTTGTGGGCTTGTTGGGCCCAAGCCCAGTTATGTCAGTAGCTAAGTTGGACCTAATGGGTCACACACTAACACCTTGTAGTTATGATGGACTAGCTTTAAAGGTATTGGGCCTAATAATGTTATTAGCCCAAGAAGCTGTTTGGAAGCCCACCTAAATGGGTGGGTGGTGCATGGAGTTTAGTAATGGGCTTGGATAGTCCAAGCCATTACTAATTAATTTAATTAGTTAAATTAATAATCAAATATTTGAATTTCGAATTTTGAATTTGAAATTTGAATTTTGAAATTTGAATTTAGAATTTGAATTTCGAAATTCGAATTTTGAATTTGAAATTTGAAATTTGAAATTTGAATTTTAAAATTTGAATTTGAATTTGAATTTTGAAATTCGAATTTCGAATTTGAAATTTGAAATTTGAATTTGAAATTTGAAATTTCGAATTTTGAATTTGAATGTTTGAACGTTTGAATTCAAGTGTTTGAATTCGAATTTGAATTGGTTTTGAAAAGTTGTTTCATAACAAAAGGATAAGACAGGATCTTATTGGAGCATATTCCTTGGATGAAGAAGCATCTTTGGAGGCTCTCCCTAGGCTGTTTGGTGCATCACTTTTAAGTGATAAGAGTGTTATCTTATCACTTAAAACAAACCTCCATTCAGATTTGGTGGTTGAGGGAATCAGTGGGTAAGTTGATTCAAATTTTGAATGCAACTGCTCAATGTATTTGGACCCTTTATAGGGCTGAATTATGCGCATGAAAACTATATACTATATGATAGTTTATGAATTTAAGTTTAAATTAATTTGAATTTAAATTCATGTGGATAAGATTGGAGGTTGTTGGCAAAGTTTGTTTTGCAACAGCTCCACCTTATCACACTGTTTCATGCATAACTTTCAAAGAAATTTGAAAGTTTGTTTTTCATTTTGAATGAATGAATTCCCTCCTCCTCTCCAAAGGGTGCGCATAAATAGACATGTTCCTCACCTTAGGTTTCATTGGAAAACCAAGCCAACTCTCCTCCTCTATGCACCATTCTGTAGGGTAGCTCAGTACACCTTTCCAAACAGGATACCTAGCCTCCACCCTCACCACTTGTGCGCATAGCAAGCCTCATTGTGGTGTTCATCTGGTGGCTTTCAAGAAAGAGTTCTTGCATCATAGACGAACGGTGGTGTGGATCACCATTAGAGGGTTTGAACCCTTCAAGCCTGACATCTCATCTCCCTGACTGATCAGGCCAAAACAAGGTAACATCATGCTGTCTTAAAGCATGAATCTATGAGTGCATGTATGTTCCGCAGTAAAATTTTTGTTTTACACCTTACATGCATCGGCCTTCAAAGGCCAGTTTACTTTCAAGTGGTATCAAAGCCCGGTTGCTTTACCATCGACGGGTGATGGTACCTTGTTTGTGAAAAGAGTCTTTCACGGTCAAAAATCTTTAAAGGGTTAAAGTTTAAATTCTGCATGTGGATTTTGAATCACAAATCCTTTAAAGTGTTAAAGTTTTTGTTTTTATGAACATAAAAATTTGATTCTGTGTTCATAAAACATTATGCATCATGGTTTAGTTTCTTTTCTTTATGAAAGTTCTAAAAGGAACACCCTTTTTGAAAGGGTAGATTCGGCCATGGAGGGTACTAAGAGTACCTTGAATGATTTCTTATTTTTCTCCATGAATTGTGTCATGTTTATATGCATGAAATTTTGTGACAAATTTATCATATAGTTACCTATATGATTCGGCCATGTAGGGATATATGGCTACATGCATGGTTTAATTTTGTTTTCTTTGAGAAAGAATTAACAAAATTTGAATTGAAATTGTTTTTAAATTCGGCCAATGAGAAATTTAAGATTATGAATCTTGATGTTATTTTGATGTTTAAATGTTAAATGTCAAAATACATGTGAAAATGTTATGTGATAATATAATGTTTGTGTTTGCAAGTTTTGAACTTTTCAGGTACAAACAGGAAGGGGATGGTCATGGTGCCCGGATTTGAATTTTTTTGAATTTTAAATTTATGTGTAATCGCGCATTTTAATTTACAAGTATATTTGTAATTTAAATTTTGTAATTTTGTTCCTCCAAAGTGTTATGGAGTTTCTTTAATTATTTGTAATTAGAGAAATAGGCTAGTGGCGTATAGACGACAAGCGGCCGTTGCTTAAAGAAGCAAAAAGGACAAAAGCGCGAGCACCATGGCTATCTCAATATAAACTGTTTATATGTATGTGTGATTAGAACGTCTAGTATGCATAAATTGGGCAAATCGCGTTTGTATGGTTATTATGTTTGTCCAATAACGACTAGTGTATACCGATAGATGTTTGACATAGGTAACGACTAGCATGATAACTTACAATATGCGTTTGATGGGACCTAATTAACCCCAAGATAAAAGGAACCCTTAAAAGGAATAAATAATTAAGCATATGATTATCTCCCACCACCAATGCTACTCAAAACTCTTCTACGTAGTGGTGCTCCACAACTCAGTTGGGACCCACTATTTCGTTGGGCTAGAGTAGTGTTTGAAGTGTAAGACACTTAGGGTGCTGGTTTAATGCTTAACTAAGACATAAGTTGCATTATGTGCTTAGGGTAATGGTGCTAGGTTGGTTGCATGAGATGCACCACTAAGTGACAAAGAGTTGTCAACCTAAAGTTAAGAGAGGGTATGAGATACTGTTGATAAAGATCAACCCTTTATTTAAATTAATCTTGCGGTCTCAGACGGAGGTTAAAATAAATAATCGCACTCTTAAACCCACTAAGGTAAAATCTAAAGTAGATTAACCCTAAGTCAAAAGGAAGGGTCATTGACTTAGATAAAATAGTGGGAGGGGCAAATTATTTCAAGTCTTTAATAATTTTCTTTTAACTACATAACCGTATATTAACTAAAACTATCTTTACATCCTTTTCAGCTTATAGTATGACTAATCCACTGTCACTGCGTTCAATACTCGATACGAATATACTGACCGGTTCAAATTTTATGGACTGGTATCGGAACCTAAGAATAGTTCTAAGGGCCGAAAAGATTGCCTACGTTTTAGATGCTGTAATACCCGTAGCTCCACGGGAAGGGGAAGAAGGGTTTGCGGAATTTGATTTCGTAACCCATCAACAGCACTTGGATGACAATGTGATGGCAGTATGCATCATGTTGGCATCCATGTCGCCTGAACTGCAAAAGCAGCATGAGCATATGGATGCTCCCTCTATTATCGTACATCTCAAGGAGTTGTATGATATTAAAGGCAGGCATGAGAGGTATGAGGCCTCAAGAGAACTGTTCTCTTGTAGGATGACTGAGAGCATGTCTGTTGCCAGCCATGTTCTCAAGATGATCGGGCTGATTGAGAAGCTAGGAAACCTAGGCTTCATCATGGATGCCGAGCTAAGTAATGACTTAGTCCTCACCTCACTTCCACCTTCCTTCAGTCAATTCATCATGAATTACAATATGCATGGGATGCAAGTGAGCTTGCCTGAGTTGTTAAGCATGTTAACAACAGCTGAAGTGTCTATCAAGAAGGATAGGACACAGGCTCTTTTGATTGGTGGGCCTAGCAAGGCCAAGGGAAAGGGTAAGGAGCCTGCAAAAGGTGACCCCCTTAAGCCCAAAGGAAAATCCAAGAAGAAGAAGGGCAAGAAGAAGGGTAAGAAGGCACCTAAGGACAAGGGTGATGCTGAGTGCTTCCATTGTGGCAAGAAAGGCCACTGGAAGAGGAATTGTCCAGACTACCTGAACAATGTGAAGGACAAGAAGCATGGTGATGCTTCTGCCTCAGGTATTTTCATGATTGAGATAAATTATTCTTATGCTAATCCATCCTCATGGGTATTAGATACCGGGTGTGGTTCTCATATCTGCAATATGTTGCAGGTACTTAGGAGCCCAAGGAGATTGGATAGAAACGAGGTGGATCTCCGCGTTGGTAATGGAGCAAGAGTTGCTGCTCATTCAGTTGGAGATGCTGACCTTATTTTGCCTACGGGCCTTTTACTGCATTTGAATAATTGTCTTTATGTTCCGCAAATTTCTAGAAACATTATTTCAATTTCTTGTTTAGAACAAGATGGATATACTTTCAGTATTAGGAATGGTACTTTTTCTATCATTTTGAATGATATGGTTTACGGTACTGCTTCTTTAATAAATGGATTGTATGTGTTGGAAATGGGAAATGAAGTGCTCAATATAGATGTGAAACGACCTAGGACGGATAATCAATCTTATCTTTGGCACTGTAGACTAGGGCACATAAATGAAACAAGATTGTCTAGGATGCATAGAGATGGATACCTGGACTCCATGGATTTGGAATCCTATGGACAGTGTGAATCTTGTCTAGCTGGGAAAATGATTCAACAAAAGCCCAAAGGGCTTGAGAGTCATAGGGCTAGTGAGTTATTAGAACTCATTCATACTGATGTATGTGGCCCAATGTCTATTGAGGCTAGAGGTGGATATTCTTATTTCATTACCTTTACAGATGACAAATCAAGATTTGGGTATATATATCTAATGAGATATAAATCTGAAGCTTTTGAAAAGTTCAAAGAGTTTAGGAATGAGGTGGAGAAACAGCGTGGCAAGATGATTAAGACATTACGATCAGATCGTGGTGGTGAATATTTGAGCCACGAGTTTCAGGGTTATCTGAGAGAAAATGGAATTCTCTCACAATTTACCGCTCCTTACACACCACACCAAAACGGTGTCTCCGAAAGGAGAAACAGGACCTTGTTAGACATGGTTAGGTCTATGATGAGTGAGACTCAACTTCCAAAATCGTTTTGGGGATATGCCTTAGACACAACGGCATACCTTCTAAATAGGGTACCGTCTAAATCTGTTCAGACCACACCATATGAGATATGGAGTGGTAAGAGACCCAACCTGAGTTACCTCAGGGTATGGGGATCGCCAGCTTATGTCAAAGCGTTGACATCAGACAAGCTTAGTGCTAAGAGTACTAAATGTCTATTTGTGGGGTATCCTAAAGGTACTAAGGGATACTACTTCTACTCCATGGAAGAACACAAAGTGTTTGTTTCAAAGAATGCTGAGTTCCTTGAGAAGGATTTGATCTCTCGAGGAGGCAGTGGGAGTAAGATTGATCTTGAAGAAGTGCAAGATCCACAAGAACAGATTGAGGAACCCGAGTCTGCTCCGCAGGCGACTTTCTCCAATGGAGAAGTAAACACACAACTCCGTAGACATACGAGGGTCATCCATCCACCTGAAAGGTACGGGTTTGTGATTGAGAATCAGCAAACTGTTGAGGATGATGAACCAAGTAACTACGAGGAGGCGGTCAAAGATGTTGACTCCTCAAAATGGCTTGAAGCCATGGAATCTGAAATGGATTCGATGTATCAGAACAAGGTATGGACCTTGGTTCCTAAACCACAAGGAATAGTTCCTATTGGAAATAAATGGGTCTTTAAAAGAAAGACTGATGCAGATGGCAACGTTCAGACCTACAAAGCTAGGTTGGTGGCGAAAGGGTATCGTCAAAGACAAGGAGTTGACTATGATGAAACTTTTTCACCAGTTGCCATGATCAAATCTATTAGGATCATGCTTGCAATAGCAGCATACCACGACTATGAAATTTGGCAAATGGATGTCAAGACCGCCTTCTTGAATGGGTTCTTGAAGGAGGAAGTGTACATGACACAACCTGAAGGCTTTGAAAACAAAGATCAGGTGCATATGGTATGCAAACTACAAAGGTCAATATATGGGCTAAAGCAAGCATCAAGGAGTTGGAATATACGTTTTGATGAAGTCGTTAAGAGTAACGGTTTTATCAAGAACGAGGATGAACCTTGTGTTTACAGAAAGGTAAGTGGGAGTAATGTCGTCTTCCTAGTGCTTTATGTAGATGACATATTGCTAATAGGAAATGACATCCCCACATTAAAAATAACGAAAGAGTGGCTTTCAGAAAACTTTACCATGAAGGATTTGGGAGAGACAGCCTTTATACTCGGTATAAAAATCTATAGAGACAGATCCAAGAGGCTGCTGGGTTTATCTCAATCCACGTACGTTGACAAGATGCTAAAGAGGTTTAGCATGGAAGGGTTGAAAAGGGGTTTTCTTCCTGTCAGTCATGGGGTACACCTATCAAAGGCTATGTGTCCTAAGTCACAGCCTGAGCAGGATCGCATGAGTGGAATTCCATACGCTTCGGCTATTGGATCCATCATGTATGCTATGATATGTACGAGACCAGATGTCTCATATGCTTTAAGCATTACGAGCAGATACCAGTCAGACCCTGGAGAGGGTCACTGGACGGCAGTCAAAACCATCCTTAAATACTTAAGAAGAACTAAGGATGCGTTTCTGGTCTATGGTGGGGTTAATGAGTTAACAGTGAAAGGGTTCACTGATGCCAGCTTTCAGAGTGACAAAGATGACTGCAAGTCACAGTCAGGATTCGTATTCACCTTAAATGGTGGGGCAGTGTCTTGGAAAAGTTCCAAGCAGGAGACAACAGCAGACTCAACGACAGAGGCTGAATCCATAGCTGCTTCAGAAGCAGCTAAGGAGGCAGTGTGGATCAAGAAGTTCATAAATGAACTAAGGGTGGTTCCAAGCGTGGATGAGCCCATATAGTTGCTTTGCGACAACACTGGAGCCATCGCGCAGTCAAAGGAACCTAGGTCTCATCAAAGATCTAAACACGTGCTCCGCAGATATCATTTGATTAGAGAAATCATTGATAGGAATGATGTAAAAATGGATTATGTTCCCACAGACGATAACCTGGCCGATTCTCTGACAAAGGCTGTTTCTCAGAGAAAACATGATAGTCATTATGAGGCTTTGGGCATACGACTTAGGTCTGATTGGCTCTAGGCCAAGTGGGAGCTTGTTAGCATATGGGTGTCCTAGAGACAATCTTTTGATTAAATAAAGGACACTAGATGTAGAACTTTATTTGTCGCAAATGAATGTAAGCACTATTTATTCAGTTTCATATTGTGTCTCGATATTACTGTTAATATTATATGAATGAACTGGATAAACCCCTTGGAATAGAACAGGTATCTCTGAGTATCTGTGATGAGATCACGATCATGAGGATTCAAGGATATTGCATGTCTATTCCTAATTATATGTTCCTAGTCTAGAGACACTGAGTTTGGGGATCAGTGATCTCGAGTGAAGACTAGTACGACTTATCTACTTGTATATGGATACAAGGTAAAGACCTAATGAGCTGCAGATATGGAGATATCTTAGCTAAAGTCGTGGGTGGACCTATAAGAGTATAGCTCGCACTGAACAGACACAAAAAGAGACTCTATGAGGAAATCTCACAGATAGTGTCATTAGAGTAATCTCTTTATGTTTGGGTGTGTCTTTTCCTTAGACCAGAAGTTATTACCTAGACTGTGTTCTTGAAGGCATGTTTTGATTGTATACCTCGTCTGCCTGAAACATGGAGACTCATAGGTATACTGTTGGGCGTGTCCTTAAAGGGCACAGGGCTAGGGTAATAAGCTGAAGGAATTCGTTAAATCTCTGTGAGAGATTAGGTTGTATAACCGGAGGAAATTGGGGATAACATTCCAACTCGGGGAATATATGCATAGTAAAAGAGATCGTGGATGACTTACCTTTTAGAGTCAGTCAATTGAAGATTCCTTATTTCGAATAAAGCTTACCCTAAACCGCAGGGGTTGATTGGTTGGCTCCCCTAGGTTAATGGGAAGATAACCGAGACGAAGGGAAATACATACGGTAACCAAATATGTGCAATAGGATGATAAGTCATTAATCTGACTAGTTTCTGGGGCAACAAAACGAGTTGCTAGTGCTCTGTGTTGTCATTAATTGGGTTGTGGGCTTGATGGGCCCGGCCATTATGTAATCATAGTTGGACCTAATGGGTCGCACGTAACACCTTGTAGTTATGATGGACTAGCTTTAAAGGTATTGGGCCTAATAATGTTATTAGCCCAAGAAACTGTTTGGAAGCCCACCTAAATGGGTGGGTGGTGCATGGAGTTTAGTAATGGGCTTGGATAGTCCAAGCCATTACTAATTAATTTAATTAGTTAAATTAATAATCAAATATTTGAATTTCGAATTTTGAATTTGAAATTTGAATTTT